>JABUQX010113050.1:12500-24480 GCA_015478945.1 Trachelipus rathkii | reverse complement strand
CGATCATTACAATTTTTACTGAAAATTAGGAAGGTCGTTTTACGCTGATCACAACCATATCCGAGGCTTGCATCAGCATTCCCAGCAAGAGATAGGTGGTAGTGGGCAGACAACCCAACTACCCCCGCTCCTTAGTCGCCTTCTACGACCCACGCAGGACATACGATGTGGGTAATTCTTTCTCCCCCACACATAGGGCTATTTGAGTAGTAGGGATGTCTGTAACGGTGTTGTCTAAGAAGAGCGGTGTGCTATTTAAGTATGTGTATATGCATATGTGGATAAATGGTAGTCAGTAATATGTTGCCTGGAGGATGAGTGTGTAAAGAATATGAACGTAAAATAAGAAAGGCGCACCATTAAAAATGGGAGGTAATTTCAACGCTTCAAATATGCGTGTACTCCCCCTCTCTCTCTCTGTCTCTCTCTGTCTCTCTCTGTCTCTCTCTCTTTCTCTCTCTCTCTCTCTCTCTCTCTCTCTCTCTCTCTCTCTCTCTCTCTCTATATATATATATATTATATATATATCATATATATATTATATATATATATATATATATAGTGATATAATATTACTAATATAAATATATATTATATACTATATATATTTATTTATTATAGTATAATATATATATATATATATATTATATAATACTATATATATATATATAAATATAATTATATATATAATTATATATAATATATTACATATATATATAGTAGTGAGTGAGTATTTATATATATATATATATATATTATATATATAATATATATATAATATATATATTTATATATTATATATTATATATATATATATATATATAATATATATATTATATATAAATATTATTCATCTTTGGCAGGCCCACAGTTTTGGGGATTGATAAATACCGGAATTGGTCCCGTTTGCACACATGGCAAAAAGGACAAAGGTCCGGTCAACGTAGATCTTCAATCTCCTTTCTTGACCAAATCTCGTCCACTTCATGTTGATAAACATCGTGTAAGTTAATATCTTACTATATATATCTATATATATATATATATATTATACTATTATATTATATAATATATAATATATATATAATATATATATATATATATTATAGTATAATATATATATATAATAATGTTATATATATATACTAACTATAATATATATATATATATATAATATATACTATATACATATAAATATATATATATAGTCATATAAATGGTAACGTATAATATATATATATATATAGTCATATATTATATATATATATTATTATATATATTATATTATATATATATAATTATATATTAGTGATGCCTCCAGATGTCATTTTTTTCGCATCCGCGGATGCGTATGCGGATGCGGATGTTTGATATTTATATATATATGAATTTAAAGTTTAAAATTATATATATAATATATATATATATATATATAATATATATATATATATATATATATATATATATAAATATATAATATATATATATATATATATATATATACTATAGTATATCGAGTTTTTAGCCACAATCTTGATTAATATAATTGTTACCAGCGTGCGGGACGGGGACCCAACTCAAATGGAACCCATCAACTCTTTCCCTAACCTCCGACCTTAATGAAAGAGATTTTACATGGATTATATACTTTTTGCCCTAGTATTTGAAATTCAAATATGGGAAGGTTGTGCTTGAGAGACATCAATTTTTCTGCCTTTTCTGTTTTTTTCTGCTGAGAGTCTGTTTCTCTTTTCATTCATATATTAGCCCAAGCATTGCGCCTAAATACATCTCTCACTTGGAACACAGTTGAAGCGAACAGGCCAGGTATTTCCTATGCAAGTTTACTTAAGCGTGGGTAAACATTTGCATTTTGCTTAATTAAACACTCCACCAACTGATAAGCATCGTCATTTGATTTGTATCTAGTCGTTTTTCTTGGTGACTAGTTTTAAAATGTCTTTGAACATCTTATTGATTAATGGCCACCGTGTGTTTCTCCATCACTACTGAACTGTAGAACATTCTTCCAGTGAATCTGTTATTGAGTTTACTTGTAGATGATATTATTATATTTAATTTTCCTTTTAATGGATGGCTAGTTAATAGACTGCTCGGATTGAAGTTTTCCTTCTTGCAAGTTTACTCAAGCGTGCGGGTAAACATTTTGCTTTAAACTTTCCACCAACTGATTGGACATCATTTGATACTAATTATTTCTTAGGTGATTAGTTTTCAAATCATTGCACAACATTTTTCATAATGCGGTGTGTTTCGTCATCACTACTGACGTGTAGAATTCTTTCATGTGGAAATCTGGTTATTGATTTACTTGCTAGAAGGTGTGCGCTTCGGTTAGATTTGGTTTTTTCCTTTTAATAGCGGCTGGGCGGGCTCATTAATAGACTGTTCGGATTGAAGTTTTTCAACTGCAACACAAAGTATACGATTTAACTGTTTTAAATTGTTACTTAAAAAAATTTGCTCCCTATAACGGGGAATTCTAAGTTACAGTTTGCAAGTAGATGAGGTCAATTAATTCCACAGAACCAAAGCGATTATTTCTACCTCTAGTTAATTACATCTTTCATTCTTTTTAAACCGATACATCCATTTTCATTGAAAGATGGTTCCACACTCTCTTCCTTAGCGCTCGAGATTATGGCTTCCACTCTACATAAGAGACAGAACTGAGAAGGCGACTGATTTTTTTAGCCCCGATAGTTTCTTTCAAATGGTTTCAAACTTAATGTAGTTGTGCATTGATGTCAATGTTACAAATTAATAAGATGTTAATTTGGAATACCGAACTAACGTACGAAGCAAGAAGTTCCTTGGAAACCAAATACGTCATTATCCAATCATATGAAGTGCTATTTTATTCCAGAGCTCTCTCTCTCTCTCGATAAAAAATTTATTAATTATAATAATATCAAGCCGTTTTTGAACTGCCTTCAACTCAGTCAAATTTTGTTTTTTAATTTTTTCAGATTCGTTATTAAGGTATTTGTATTTTAATAAAAATTACATATTATCAAATACTCGACAAATAAAACACATCCGCGCAAACATCTCGCAGGGCCCAAAGCGTTCACACCTACGTACTGTCTACGCAGAATCTTTAATTAAATGATGCTGATGGGACGCCCAAAACGGCGGATGCGGAATAGGGATGCGGATGCGGGGGATGCGGAATGCTTACCTGCATCACTAAATTTATACATATAATATAAATATATAAAAATATACATAATATATATAGGTACATAAATAATATAATGATATATAATATATATAATATATAATATATTTAATAAGAACTATTATATATATATATAAAATATATATATAATATTATATAAACTATATATAATTATATAAATTAAACAATAAATTAATTTTGGTGGAATAACCAAACATGGTCAAATTGGTGCTCCTTGGCTTTCCATATAACGGGACAAAAAAAATCATTTTGCACATTTACTCAATGTCTAGGGAGCCCATTTTTTTTTTTTAAACATGGGTTTTTAGCACATATTTTTTTACGATTTTTAAGTTGATGTTATATATATATGCTTTTCGTAACAAAAATTTGGTTTAAATACTAATTGAGAGCTATTGTCTGTCTCATTTCAGATCCAGGCTATTCGACGTTTGAGATAATAAGTCCTGTGGGTGCAGTGCTTATTACTATTATTGCATGACGTATACATGGACATAGAGTTGCAACAAGGCATAAAAAACAGGCATGCCAATATTCGGTTTCATCCACAAACCACTTCGGTCGAAAATCAACTTACCACTGGCTGAGGATGTTTTTTAGAGCCTACAAGTTTCATCAAGTAGTCAACAAAAATGCCAGTGTTACTCATCTAGCAAAGTTAGTTGGGCAACAGAAGTTAAGGGCATATACAATAAAGCAGGCATTCCAACGAAGTTCATATTTTATAGTGAAGTTTGAAGAGAAGAATTTCGGGGAAAGTGAATGTCAATGATTTGATGAATATTCAAGAAATAAACAAGCTTCTCTAACATAACAAGATAAAATAAAATCATTTTCTCGTTTCTTCGACATTAGCGCGTGCAAGTGTTGTTGTTCTATAAATGATTATTATTGTTGATGTAATCAATGGCAAATGTCCAATGAAAAGAAGAGTGCCCTGCTATTGGAATGCAATTTTGGCTTGATCCAAAACACTTCAATGTCAAGACTGCATGATAATAGAAAGTGGACAAGGAGAAGAACAGAGAAAAACATGAAACTTCAGAAAGGAAAAAGAAACGGTTGACATTTGAAAGTAAGATGCAGACACAAAAATACGCAAAAATTGTGTAAGTTCAGTTGAATTATCAGGCAGTGGGCGTGATGTGCTAGAAGAATCATTTTCCTTTAGAATCAGAAGAAATGGTAGAATGTCACCCTCAAAATAGGAAAACCAGTATCCTGAGTTGTTTAAAGCATTAGAGAGGACAAATGTGAGCAATAAAGATGCATGTCTCATAGTTAATGCTACCCTCAAGGACCTCGGACTTCTGTCACCAAAAAACGTTGTTGATCCAAGTAAGTTACAACGCAAAAGAAAATACTGGAGAGACAAACAGTCAGAGGAGCATTTGCTGCAACACAGATGTATGGTCTGCATTGGTTTCGATGGAAAAATAGATGAAACACTTGTCGATACTGGAGGTGTGCGTAGAAAAGTTAAGGAACATTACATGCTAGTGTCATTTCCAGATGCATGTTACTCGATCACGTTAGTCCTAACTCGGAAGACTCGGGGAGATGTATTTAATGAAATATTCTGCGGTTATTTATTGATACGAACAAGATCTGTACAGGAGGACTTTAAGAGCAGTGATTATTGCGATCGAAACTCCTCGTGAATTACCAGTAGGTAAACAAGAATTGGAATAATCACACTGCTGGAGTTACGTGATCTATAAAAAGACGGACAACTTCAATGGCTTTCTCATATGCATGTTGCATTTTAATGAACAGCCACTCAGGAAGTTATTTAGTGTTGTGATGGGAAGACAAACTGGCCCATCGTCACAGTAAAGGACCTTTATAACCAAAGAACTGCTCTCATTGATTCTCAACAGGACCCCTGAATCATTAATTTCAACCAATCTCCAGGCTCCTGTAGTTGATGTTCCATGAAACAGTACGAAAGATCTAATTCTGACCAGCCTGTATTTACTAAAAATCGTTTATTAATTCAGCACAAAGGGCGTACATAAATCAGATTCATGGAATAATATGCGGTACTTTGAAAACTGCCCAGGCCGAGGTAACCTGCCTTAAGCCATGCAAGCGTGGCTAATCATAAGACGAGACAGTACTGCTTCTTGATTGTACGTTTTTCAACAGAATCCGCATCCTGACTGATCTGAGCGTTTGTACGATTTCGTACTGGAAACTTCTATGCCCCCATATGGTTCATATCCGCTCCATGCCTTCTGTCAAGATGCGTGCAAAGAATTTTTCACCTTTTATGGTATCACAGTATTCAAAAATGCTTTCTCCTGAGGATCAAACATTCATTTCTCCATGCTGCTCTTCTAAACATAACTGCCTATTTTTGTCAATCCAGAAAACTTTGTTGCTAGCTGGTTGTTGCAGATGAACGGAAAAAAAATAAGATAGATTTCTAAGTAAACAAATTCTTCAAGCAAGAAAGATAATTTCCTCCACCAATGTGCAAGTTCGCTGCTTTGATAAAAGGGAGCTAAACGTCAATCTCAACGCCACTGTTCTTACATGGAACTGATAGACTGGGGAGTTACTCCTATTCACCCCCCCACCTCCTTCTTGATGATATTAGTGATGATATTTTGGTGAGTAATCAACAAATTCTCCCTACCAAAGTATCCGTGTCATTCGGTCGATGTTGCAAAGAAATGTCAAAGATTGTTTCCGCTGTTTTCAGTAGCGCGTGCGTTAGGAATTTCATCTTCTCGGACATGACGTTCTGCAATACTACAACCAATAAATTCCTCGAATCGAAAAATTACTCTTTCACGTACAGACAAAATCAATTTCTATGAGATTTTGTTACTATGCCAGGTTGTTTACGATGGTAAGGGAATGTAAGGCATATATAAGGCTATACTGATATATCTGGCTATATATATCTATTTTTTGTTTTTATAATAAAAAGTTTACACAAGGTAAAGTTTGGGTATGAAAACAAATCTTGAAGAACTCTACTTTTAACACATTTCAGTCTGTATCTGAAGTGCAGGCACCAAAATAATGTTGTTCAAATCTGCACTACAACGTTTTAGTATTTTTTCAACTCATGCTTTAATATATATATATATATATAATATATATATAATTATATAATATATATATATATATATATATATATATATATATATATATATTATTAATAGAAATATATATAGTATATTAATATATAATATATATATATACCTAACTATATATTGTGATAATATATAAGTGATATATATACACAATACTTTTTTCATTCGTGAATCGAATAATCTTTTACTAATTAGTGAGTGATATCGATATTTATTTATATTAATCATTAAAAATGTAAATTAATTCACTAAAAATTTTTGTTCTCGTCGCTTCATGGTTTCTTGTATTTATAATATAGAGATATATACACTATGTCTTTAATCAACTTTTCAATTTGATGTTCAACAAATATATGGCCAAATGACAGAGCGTCGCTTTTTTTTTTTCTGCCACTACACATTTTAAATTAACACTTTACTAAGATCCTCTTAGCATTCTTCTGTGCAATGACTCCCAATTCTTTTCAATTTCCTTAAATTCCTTCCATCTATCATCATCTTTTCTTGAAATTGAAAACTAGTAGGATAAATAGATATTAAGGGTATATATATTATATATATAGTATATGAGGGGAAAAATAATATATTAATAGTGTATATATATATATTAGGTAGTTTATAGTATAGGTAGCATCTCATATTATATATATTATATTATAATGTATTTTATATGTTGGTGAATGGTTAATTGCCCCCATAACCCCCCCTCTTCAGAGTGGCCACACCTCACAAAGATACTCCTCCGCCGCCACCGCCGCCACCGCCGCCACCCGCCGCCACCGAACCGACCATCCATCCGCCGGCAACCTATCACGGATCGTCTATAGGGTGTGATTTCTCAGATTTGTTACTGAGAGTGTTTGATGTGTAGATAAACGGTTATGAGAAACAGTACTAGATGAAGAAATGATACACAGCCTCTCTCCCTGTTGGGGTCTGGTTGCACTTTTTTGCAGATCCTTTGAGATTAATTTGCCATTGATGTTGAATCTTTTTTAGTAGTGTTACAAGTTTAGGTGGTGGCCGCATCTCAACTTAGCTAAAGATGCCTGGATGGTTGTAGGAAGGGAGTTAAATTTCAGCATAGGCTATTTCTAATGTGGGTGATCATTTAGTATATTATGGTGGTCTAATTTTTCATTAAACATTTTCTGTTTGGTGAATCTCCGATAGTGTTCTATTAGTTTGGATATGGGAGGTGCGTGTTTTGTGAGGGTTGCGATGTTACTTTAAGATTGATTGGTATAATATGGCTGGGGAAGAAAGAGGCTGTTTTAGGCATTGATCTAGATGTCGTTAGGGAGTGGCAGTGCGAACAGGGGTGCTTGTGGTGACTCGGTGCGATAGCGTAAAATGAATGCCTTCCAATTCTAGTTGCTTGTCTATGGGTAGTATTTTTGTTTCATCGTGCAAGTGTTGTTTATGTGTTGTTAGTGTACATCCTGTAATAATTCTGAGTACCTTGCTTTGTGTTGGTTGGAGTTTCTTCATGTTTAACTTGGTTAATAGCGGAATATTGGTGAAGCTTAGTTCTGTGATGGGCGGATGAATTGTTAGTATATGGTGATGGATATCATTGTTGTTTTCGATTGTGTAAAGATTTATATATTTTAAAATCTTCTCAGTTTTAAATTCAAATGTAGATTGATATATAACTAAAAAAATATAATGTTCACAACAGATCTTTTTTGTGTGGAATAGCGATGTTATTTAAGGAAATTTGGGGGTTGGTAATATTGAGCTGACGGTCTGTTGTGATTAGTGTAGCGTAGTTGTTTGGTGATGCTGACATTCTATTGTCTATTAGTCATGTCTGTATTTCGTTGATGTATTGTTGGAGTAGAAGGGATGCTTTGTTTAGATACTGGTGTGTGGTAGAGATGGTAATGTCATCAGCTTAGGTTGTTATATTTTTGTCGTCTGTTTGTTGTTGTGGTAGATCTGCTGTGTATAGGTCAAAGAGTGTAGGGTGATAGGATTGCCCTCCTTGGGGTACACCTTTTTTTATGGTTACTGTGCGTGATTTCCTGTTGTTAATTTATATTTGAGATGTTTTTCGTGATAGAAAGTTTGATAACCATTTCTTTAAGTTAGTGGAGATTTTTGAATTTATTATTTTGTTATTAGATTGTGTCTTGGGACTGTGTCAAAAGCCTTGTTTATATCGATTGTTATGAGTAATGTAATGTTTTATGCGTGGGCCTAAAATTTAAACCGTCTATTATTGGTTTTATAATGTTTGTGAGAGCTGTTGTGGTTGAATGGTTTTGTTGGAAGCCCGGAACTTTTGTTTGTGGAAATGTGGTTTTATTTATATTATCTAGTATGAACTTTTCTAGGACGCTTAACTAGATGGCGATGCGCAGTAAAAATTTAAAGGAAATTTTTTTGAAGTGTATTTTCTTGTTTTAACTTTTGGGATCATAATTTCTCTTTTCCTTAGAAAGGGAATGCGATTTAATTTGATGGAACTGTTGTATACGTGTGCCAAAAGAGCTAGTGCGGTATTTCTTAAGTGTTTTTATGTGGATGGTTTAGAGATGTTAGGTGTTCCTTCGGGTGATGCTGCCCCGAGTTTTGTGAGGGTCCTTTATTATGTTTTTTAATATTTTATTTGTTTGGTTGTTATTATATATGTTTGTGTCATGGTCGTGAGTAGTTTCATACTTTTCTAATTTAATTTGCATTATTTTTCTATTAACTCGCTGTGGGTGTGCGTTTATGCACTCTTGTTTTTGCGAAACTCCTCCTCTCCAGGATGCTTGGTGTAGTTATTTCTCGTTTTGTGGGGATTGAGCGTTGGGATTTTTAATAGATTCCTGTGTGGAAGTTGGGTTGTTTTTTGCGTTATTTAATATTTTTATTATGTTCCACATCCTGTTGTTGTTTGTGTTCTGTAAGATTTTTGGTTAGATGGTTGAATTTTACTTTTGAAATATGTGTTTTCTTCAGGTTTGTAATTTGTGTATTTAAATTATTGATTTGTGTTTTAATTTGTCGCGTTTTTCTGTGCTGTTTTTTTTAAGTATGTTGCATTGTTTAATCAGATTTGAGATATCAGGTGTTATGGTTAGGTTATACATTTTAAGGTATCCCCGGAAATGTTCAGGTTTGCTGCTTTTGAATTGTTGACGTGAAATTTTGGATAGCTATATTTAGTGTTGTGGTGTTAGTGATATTTATTGGTTGCATGTTATTGTCTATATGTTCTAAAAAATTTATCCAGTTTGCTTTTTTGTAGTTTGTATGTTTTTCTGAAGGGGTTTTGTCAGTGTTTTGATATTCTATGATTACGGGGAGGTGATCGGAATTTAGTTCAGTTTGTGTTTGCCATTGAAGTTTTGTATGGAGGTTTGGGAAGTATAATATTAGGTCTGTTGATGTGTTTGATTGGTTAGTTTGTGGTGGAAATCTGGTGTGGAAATTTTTCTGTTGAGGATGTTTAGGTGATTTAAATTTGATATTAGATGGGTTCCTCTATGGTCTGTGTTTTGGTCTTTGTACCATATCTGGTGATGGGCGTTGAAATCTCCTCCCATTATGAGGTTTGGGAGGTTTGAGATGGGTGTATGACTTGGTGTATAGTTGTTGGGTCAATGTGGTGAGGTGTGATGAGGAGTGTATAAGTTTATTATGTTGTGTAGCTTTTTGTTGATCACTGTTGAAAAATGAATTTTGGTGGTGGTGTCGTTAAGTGATGTTGTGAGTGTGGTGATGTTTGTGTTTGGGAGTGAATTGTTTATAAGGGTTAGAAGTGTATGGTTTCTTGGGACTTGTGGTGTATAGATGGATTTATATCCTTAAAATATCCGGGTAGGTATGCTTCTTGAATTAGTGGTATGTGTATGTTACGTTGTTTTAGAAAGATTTCTTTTTCTTTGTTTTTATTTTGTAAACCGTTTATGTTAATTTGTAATATATTTAAATTATATGTTGGTTTGTTTGTTTTTGGACTATTGGTTATTGTAGGTGGAGTGCATACCTGGTAAATCCAGCTGTGTTGTTGAGAAAGAAGTGTAGTTAAAGGTGAGCGGTGTTTGTGTATCCACTGCTCACATTTATTGCAACGGATTGAGTTTCTTCTTACTATTTTATTGCATATATGACATAGCCAAATACCAGGTCCCGTGTTTTTCTCTATGTCCCTGGCTTTTTGTAGTAAAGCTGAAGCATATGCCGAGAAGTATGCCCCAAGATGAGAAAAAAATAGAAATAAAAGAGATGAACGATAAAGTGTCCTGAACGATCCTCGGATTTCTCCGGAAGGGGCGGCGGCGCATCGTCGCAGCAGTGACCACACATTTGATGTGGGTGGGGGAGGGGCGAAGAAGCATTGAAGAATTTCGTCTTTCTCTTGGACCATCCTCTTGCGGTACTGATGACAAGCAACCACTTTTTCCGAATATATATATATATATATATATATATATATATATATATATATATATATATATATATATTATATATATATATATTATATATATTTTCAATATATATATATATATATATATATATATATATATATATATATATATATATATATATATATATATATATATATATATATATATATATATATATATATATTATATATTTATGATATTATTAAATATATAAAAATATTTATATATATATAATATATATATATATATATATAATATAGATATATATATATGTATATATATATCATATATAATATATATATATATATATATATTATATATATATATATATGTTACCATTATATTAGGGGCATCATGAATAATTTCAATAGTTTTAGCAGGAGCTACAGGCACATAACCATCCAAATCTTCAGAATTTTTGATAATATAAGGGATAGAAAATCCTCCACTTCTTGACGGGGAAACAAGTATAAGGTTCTGTAGCTTCATTTTGTCAATGAATGGTTTTAAATAGTTCCCTATATCATCAACTGTTGATTTGGTTTCACCATATCCTAAATTAAGAATTTATAATATTAAAGTAAATAGTAACAAGTTAGTTATATATATTTACGATTTTATAAAAACATTGAAAATAATTAGAAGCATGTTATCCAATGGTTCATTTTTATTCTGATAATAGTTTCTTTTAAGTTACCAGGTAAATCCACTGCTACAACTCTATGACCCATAGCTGCAAGTTGATTAATTGTTTTTAATTCTACCCAAGTCAAAGATTTAAAAGCGGCCCCGTGCAAGAGAAGTAAACTCTGATGAGATGGTTCCACGCCAGGAGGTGGCTGAGCTTCTCTATAAAATGTATCCACATTCTGAAATAGAAAATTATTCTGATGAAAAAACATGATCGAAATGTTTTAAGGATTTTTGAGAAATAACTTTTTTCATCTTGTCAGTAGGTATATAATGGAGTTCCCCAAGGAGCCATTCTCTCACTCACACTTTGTAACCTTTTCATGCACGACCTTACTTATCCTACCTTTATATATATATATATATATATATATATATATATATATATATATATATATATATATATATATATATATATATATATATAATATACTATATTTATATATATATATATTATATATATTATATATTCATATATATAAGCCACCCTTTAAAATCCAGTCGTACTCATCGTGGTAAAGGTTGTTTATTTGGAGAAATACCAAGCAAACTAACAC
>JABUQX010113050.1:0-7500 GCA_015478945.1 Trachelipus rathkii | reverse complement strand
AAAACATCAAATTGTCTGTAGTTACGTCACAAAAGTTTTCTGGGGTCTTAGTGACAAGAGGCCTTGAAACCTTCCACCACACTCCACCAAACTGTGAGACAAGAAACCTTCAAGGCTTCCACCACACTTACAATTTAATCTAAGTGATTCAGTTGATTTGTGGTCTGCTGTGGAAGCTTCAATTCATAATAACCTTCTTATTATTTTCCATATATTTATTCAATGTTTTTTTTCCAAAACATTAACTTTTTGTCCTTTACACCTCTTTTTCCTAATTTTTTTTTATATTCATTCGAGTCTTTTATATAAAATTATCATAGTAAATATAATTGCACAAATTTTATTTAGTCATTGTTCTACATACCCAATCATTTTACCGCTCAAGAGCTGACGCCATTTGTCCATTACCATGAGTTCCCAGAGAGTTCCAAAATCTGATTTGGGTAAATTAGAAACTATGTGGTTGTCTCTGACCCCTTAACATATGACTCTCACCCTGGTTTATATGTACTAGACTATAGATATATATGGTGGTATAATATTTAATTTTTATTCTATATACCTCCGTGAATTAGTAGTCATTTATAAGAATCGTGGATATATTATCTATATAGAATATAATTTATATTGTGTATATATATATATATATATCTGACTATTTATTACCTATCCCCTCTCAGTTATAGATATAGTATCATAATATATAATAATATATACATAAAATATCTATATGAATATTATACATATAGAGGAGCTTTTAATCGCATTGTACTCCAGCCGAGAGATTTTTCAAAAATTATTGAGAAGACATGAGCATTTATGAAAGGGGAGATTTTTACCCAATGAACCATTAAGGAAATAGGTTTTTATGTAAGCGTCCCGACGTGTTGGTTGGTTATTGTATGTTAAATTGTAAAAAATATGTGGAAGGCTTAAAAAAAATGTCTATGAACTTGTCTTAATATAATAATATATATTATATTATATTAATTATTTTTATATATATATATATTATATTATGGTAGCAGCAACTGTAGAAGTTGATATATTTTGATATAGTTATAACTATATATATATACTATATATTATATTTATTTACAAATATAAATAATTGTTTTTAATAAATAGCACTCTTTATACTCTATACTCTCTATATATATATAGATTATAATAAAAAATAAAATTTTGATATTTTGACGAGTTCACTATATCGTATTTATTATTATTTTTATTTATCTTGGTGTTCGGGTGGGGCCTCTCCCCCACCCCTCTCAGAGGGTCCCACAAAACTTTTTTGTGTGTCTCGATAGGACTCACTGTGTGTGGTTTTTTCCTGGTTCATTTGGAGTAGACCCCCCCTGGCAGTTATACCTAATGATTTTTTTGCTCCGTTATTTTTTATTACTCATACAAATATTTTTATATGTAATATTTATACCAGTATAGTAATAATTTTTATATTACGTTGGTACAAATAGGTATATTTCCAAAAATATGATATATTATATATATAAAAATAATCTACAAGAAATTATTGGTATATATATAATAAATAAAAGTAAGGTATGTACCCCTAGGTACTTAGGTACGTGACATAAATATATTCATCTATATAATATAGGCAAAGTTTATAACATGGACTAATTGCGAAATATCCCTCATGTCCCTCACTTGCTTTCACGTTTCACGATATCCTAATATATTAAATTAAAAACCTTGCTAACTATGGCAACATCAAATAAACTCAGCCATCCCAACGTAAAAAAAAACGTGAGTTGCATAATCGCGCTCTCTTTATCTATCCTTGAACATAATCTCACTCGAGATAAGAAAATAAAATTTTTATAATAAATAAAATGTACATTTACAATTTCTCTCTTGTCGCCTTCCCCCAAACAAAATGACATTGATTCCTTTTAACTTTGATTCACTTTAATTTGTATATGACTAACTACCAGTGTTTATCTATTTTTGCACAATAATTTTACATTAACACTGTCGAATTGTTTCAAATTCAGGAAACAAGATGAAACGGTGAATTTGGTCTCCTCCACATGTTCGAGTTTATTGGGACTGACGAATTTGAACATTAAGTGTGCTAGTTACCATTCCTTACCTGCGCTGTTCTCTCCCGAAGCGTCGAGACAAGAAATGGACAAGAAATTGTGTGCGTCGTCGTCCATTGCCGATTGTAACATAATATAGCTTGGATTATATCATTATGAGCGTCGCATAGTTGTGTAACAAGTATACAAAGCGAGGATTGGCTACTTAACCTTACACAATGTTTATGAAATATACACTTTTTTACTTTTATATTATCTATATTATTTATAATGCTTTCAGTAATGTAGCATCACACAGTTGTGACCCGCCAATTTTTACACATCTCATACACCCCCAGAATATTTTTTTGACTTCACGATGCACCCTTTAGCAGGTTGTTGTAGGACCCCTGGGGTCGATATAGGGACCACTTTGGGAAATCACTGGGCTTCGGCCCCCTCATTCCCTGCTAAACGCAGGGTGCCCCTCTCGCTTCGCTCTCGAGGGTCCCCGTTGGGATTTTTTTTATTTTTTTATAAATAAAAAGCTCTTCCACAGTAAAATCGTTCCCTCTATACTTAATGTGGGTTAAATAAACGAAGGAAAAAAATAAAAGAAATTGGGAAAAAAAATTCAAATTCATTATAAAATTCCAAACATAATAATATTAATTACTAAGAGGAATTAATTAAAAAGATAATAATTATAATAATAATAAGTGGAAAGTAATTAAGAAAATAAATCAGTAAATAAAGAGCTTACAAAAGATAGGCCGGGATGGTGCAAAACCGGAAAAAAAAACCATTCACATTAAAACTTCTAGATGGTTCCATAACCGTCGGGTCAGATAGTTTCTCTTTTTTAAGGGTAAGCACGGAACCCCAAAATATACAGCTTTATTTGTTTTTTTTCTCTTCTCCAAAATATTAAAACTAATAGAAAAGGGAACAGGTTTTTTAAAACTCTTTTGAGAAAGGCCCGTGCTCACTTTTAAGATTTAATTATGTAACTCCCGGATTTAAAATAATATATATAAATGACACCCTTCGAAAAGAAAGATCCTAAGCGCTTTTTTTGTTCTTATTTATACCCTTATATTTTTTCCGGCCAAAAAAAATTTTCAGAATCTCTTGAATGAACTCAGACATAAATCAGAAATATAATTATATAACTATTACTTTCTATATATATATAGTATCATTAGTTATATATTTTGTTATACGCCTACACCCTACCATAATGTTACCCGGCTTATCCTCGTACCGCCTGTTTATTCTATAAGTAAAATATAAAAATCTAGTATATTATATATTAGGTAGGTATTTACTATTATATTCTACTATACTGACTCGTAGCTAATAAGATAATTTAATTACTCTAGATAGACTATAATTATGAAAAGGACCGTAGCGACGACAGTCGAAATGTTTGAAATTACCCTATTAATTATGGGGCACTCACAGATGTGGTGCGTTGTGGAGACATCCTGCATTCACCAACACACACGTAATAGCAATTATATAACAGACATGTCACATACCACTCAAAATTTTTTACATAATGGTCTCTCAGTCTCAAGCGTAAGCGTGCAGAGGGAATGTTCTCTCTATTAATATGCTATGTGGTAATATAATGTTAGTGAGTTGATACCTTATATAATATATATGTTACTATTTTATAATGAATTATACCATATATTTTATGGTGTTTATATTTTTGTTTTTATTATTTCTTTTATTATTTCTTGTCACTGGAGAGGTGTGAAGATTTGTTGAGAAATAAGATAGACCTTTTACATTGATAAAAAGAAGAGAAGAAACAAGATAAATAAATATTATATAATAACACCTATATATAGACTTGAAATTTCGATTTTATGTTATTCAGTGTCATGGTATAAAAAGTAACATTGAATGTGAATAATAAAATATAAGTTATATAAATTTTAAGTACACTCAGAATATTATTTGACTCCCATTGTGATCACTTTCTACCTTTAGTTTTATATACCTAATGCAAAGCCTCTCTACAAGCGAAGCAATGTCTATGCTTTATAGATATTGCGCAATATACATGATGCAAAGCAAAACAATGAACGAAGGTATTAAAAATTGTAAGGAGTGGCAGTGTCAGCTGTGCCACAAGCTTCATAACGTCGTTATAGGAAGGGCCTAAGTACTTCTTGTTTGTGGTCAGCCTATTTAGCCACCGTAATTATAATTAAATTATTTACATAAGAAAATGCAATCAACAGTTCATGTGGCCTCCACTGATTAATATAAAAATCAAGTAAGTACCTAACAAAAAAACTAATATAATTATTTTTTATATGATCAACCAACCACAAGCAGAGCACAACCTTTGGGCGGACGATAGGACATGACTACTCCAGGTTCTGTGCAAGCGAAAGTGGCCAGCATAGAAGGAGATAGCACTTTAGTTATACTCTCTTTTGGATTTGATTCCATATTATCAAGACTGAAGGACAACTCACTTGAATATTGTGAGAAGTCTACCAACCAAAGGTTGAGAAAAAAGAATTAAAAGATTTGGGCTTTTGAATTTGCTGATTTAACCTAAAAAATTGTGAGATCTCCCTCTTTGTTAGTCATACTTTAGATGTTGGTCAGAAGGACGGATCATAATTATGTCATTAAACATATATAACCAATTTGCTTTAGATTGCATGTGTCAACAGATTGAATAAATAAATCGGATTTGGGAAATTTCATACCGTTTTTCTGTTGTTAGGACTCGATAATTTAAGCGTGACATAATTACATAGATAATACTCCGATGAATAATAATAAATAATAATAATTAGATAATAAGTAATAATAAGTAATAATCAGTATTATAATAATAATATAGGAAGGAGCCTATAGGAATGCGCTCAGTCCCTCTTTCAACATTTGAGTTCTCTGATGGCAACACATCATCATCAGGAGCATTTTTGGACTTGCAAGAAGCATTTTGGTGTAACAGGAAAGAAGGAAATCAGCAAGTTAGAGAAGAGCTAAGATAGTTCTATTCACTCATATATATTATAAAAAATTTCCCCATGAATAATAAGTTTTAATTATCTATAATTCCTTAAATTCAATGTGGCAGACTAGTGACATATATTTCTTGGTTATACTAAATTTAAAACTCGAACTTTCTTGTGAATTCCCCCCTTCCTCTAAATATTTTTCTTCAGACCTTAATATTTCTATTCATTATTTTTTCTGTTTTCTGGGCGCCCGCAGTCGACGAGAATGGATTCCCTTCTCCGCGCCAAGTGAATTGCTGATTTCCTTCTGGTCTGGGTTGTATATTGCTGGTCATCTCAGAAATCATATATAGAAGCCTATTTAAAACTGTTTTATTAAGAAGACTGTACTCTCTTTAAATATAAAAAATAATACAGATAAAAAAAAAAATATAGAAGCCACAATAGGCTTCATTTATCTGAGCACTGGACAAGCATATCTATCTGGAATAAATAGATATACCCGTACATAACTTAATGTACTGACTACAGCGTGTTATGACTATATAGTTATTGGCATTCATTATATATAAATATTAAGGCTTTATTAAGTGGAAAATTGAGATTCTTTAGATATCCCTTATTCGAGGTGGACTTGACAAATATTTATTAAAGAATTTATAAATATTATATTATATATATTAGGTTTTACAGTACTATATTTCTGTATAAAACGTCAATGCGTCGAAATTTTATTAATAATAAAAAATAATTATTTAATATTGAAGATATATAAAAAAATACAGTGAGGTTGTCCGCGTCTATTTTTCTTAACGGACTCGAATCATAGTCGGATCCCATATATATCTAGAGTCATAGAATAAATTTGGTTTGGGACAGAAAGATATATGTGATGGAAAGGCAACCCCAACCTCATTATTTCAACAAGTTTTGACTCTCGTTAAAGCCAGCGAAACAAAAGGATTCAATTATTACTAATTAGTTAATTAAATAATCTTAACAGTAGATCAACTCTTATTACACAGTGACTCGAAAATAATAGGTGTCTGTGACTAGATTTAATAAAACAAACTAGATGAAATTTTCAGAAGTTCGGACCAAAGGTAATAAAATGTTTACGACTAGCTGTGAAGATTTCACATTGAAAAAGGCGCAAGAATAATATTGTCTGATAACATATAAGAAGTGGGAGCTTTATCTGGGTCCCTCAGCATTTCATCTTTGATAAGTGCTTTGTAATTTATTATAATAAGGCCATATTGCAGAGAAGTAAGTGGTCTTATCTTCATAATAATCATCTATTGAAAGTACTGGTTTCTTCTGGTTTAAAAAAGACCCGAACTTCAGCTTCCTGAATTTGATGGGAAAGCCTGAAGACTTTGATAGGTTAATAAAAAACTTTGAAGAAACTTATATGATTATGGAAATATCTAAGTAAATGTGCCATAAAATACATTCATGTTTTATAAACACAGAAGAAAAACTCAAACAGAGTCCAGGCTAAACTTTAATGACAGATAAAGCCCTATATGTGCCGATAGGATTTATGATATTGCCAAAAAAAATTTGCTTAAATGTGCCTTCAGCAATAAAACTTTACAACAATATTCAGGTTATTGAAAAACTGATAAAACTAAAATTAAACTAATAATTTTTATGAATTTGGGTTAGTGAGCTAAATTAATAGGCGAGGTCCTAAGCAAGAGCTCTCGATCAGCTCTAAAAGTATATACTTCTGTGGTTAGTAAGAGCTGGATTTGTCAATACTTGTGGTGGAATACTTGTATACTCTATGAGAAGATACATATATCTAACCCATATTTTGAAAACACTACCCAACATATAACTCTCTCCACCAAGATCCTTAGGACTGAAATCTCTGTGTAAATACTCTCAAAGTTCATGATAGAAATCGTAAGAGTTGGCGGTTTCAGTACAACTCAAAATAATCAATGCCAAATAGGCCATAAAGTACAGCTACAGCTTATCTTCACAAGTGAGAACACTGAAGAGAACCAGTACCCTTTAAGGCTACCCGTTATATTGATGTCACTTTCAAATACATACAAAAATAAATGCCCCTGGAGAACGAACCAAATAAATGTGGTGTGGGCAGGTAGTTCCATTTGTCAAACTTTGCCAAACAGCCCAGGATTGTATGGAGCATAAATTGTATAGTTGTCCTGTTTAACTGTCAAAAATTCAAAACACCTGAATCCAAATTACAAAAAATTAAAAAACTAGTAGGTTGTAAATTTAAATTATAGATGTACTTTCTCCGCATAATTGTTTAAGGTTCCATCCTTCGACATACATAAGAGATGTTAGAATTGTTAATGCTCGGCCAGAACTTCCCACTTCTTTTTATTGTTACTGATAACGCAATAATGGACCCCTTTAACCAACACAAAAACCAAAACCAATAAAAATATTAATAGGTTGACATTATCTTATCCTCCCTC
>JABUQX010113049.1:30000-51802 GCA_015478945.1 Trachelipus rathkii | reverse complement strand
TACGAGGACTCTTGTTTTATCTCATAGATGTTCTGCTTTGGGCCAACCACCATTAGAGGTGAAGAGCTATGTGCGGAGAATAGACCAAGACTTAAATCCATTTTTTCAGCAAAGGCCGATCTCGCATCTTCGACAAATTATCTGGTCAAATTCGCGAGGGAGACAGAGACTCGTTAACGTTCTTTAAAACGACTGACTTCTTGGAGCGTCGGATAATGCTATTTCAAAAAGCCTGATTGGGACCACACAAAGGGACTGCTTACGTAATCTTAGAGCTCCTGGTATTCTCCAAACAAAATCTAGGAACTCAAGTGTATCAGGTCATTGCTGTTAGAATAGAAACCAAAGTCTGCATTCTCATTTACTTACCATATATCCTGTTATCTATCTCTCTTTATGCATCTTTACAACTGTTATAATCTGCATCATAATTACTCGAAGCAAAGTTACTCATACACGTAGACTCCAATCTGCTCTATTCTACATACTACTTTGCTTATCCCTGTCTTGGTAGAACTATTTGCTCATATTCTTGAACATACTATTTGCTTATCCTTCTAGGATCAAAGTTGATCTTCGGGATAGATAACTAATTTGCTTATCCTTTCTGTAGATTATTTGGCTTATCTCCGTAGCCAGTTAGCAGTTTTAATTGTAATTATTATTAACCTTTTACAGAAAATCCATTGACAATTCAATTTTCGCTATGGTTGTATATCATCTTCTTAAATACAAAGGTTTGATCACTTATACGATTATAATACCTATATAACTTGCATTGTTTCGTATAGGTGGACATCCAGCAGTTTGCAAATATATAAGATGGCCCTAACGGAAAAAGAGTCGTATATTTAGAACACCTCATTTTCCGCTTCAATCTTCTGTACTCGCAGGTCTTACTTTCAAATTAAACCATAGATGAGGCGCAACTGCCCACTTGGTTCCTCTATTCAATAGCAATAACTTCTGATTTGCTACATAGCACCATCCATGACTCGTATACCATGGTATCTATTTTAAAGCGTCTTCAGCTCTTCCTAACTGGAGATTGGAATTTTGCCTTGTACTTCGTTGCTCTTCTATGTGCGAACGATCATCCTCACACCTCCTACAGTACACTTTATTCAATCCCTATTTATTTTTCACAAGCTTGCCTCATCTACTTTATGCAGTTAGGCTTCTGTGTCGTCGAAGTATGAGCTAATCATAATACTCTTTGTAGGCTTTCAGCTATCTCTCTTATGTAGGCTTCTCAACTGCTTCATTAATAATCTTCTGAGTACGGCTTTTCAACGAATGGAGGGCCTATATAATCTCAATCTCGTTGTTAGGCTACTTTCACTAATGCGACCCTTGTCTTACTTAATTAAAATCTCTGTGTGTAGGCTTTTTCACTTGAGCTCCTATTATTAATCTTCTGATAGCTTTTCATGCCTTGTGCCCTGTTAATACTCGGAACCAGTTACACTGTAATATTTACTTTAACTTATCATTTCTATGGAATTACTTATAATCTCTTTCTTGATATCGTAATTATTTCTACTCAATTTCATTAGTATGTCTTACACTTAGAAAGCATTTAAACTTGGCAAAAGATTGTTAACTTTCTTTCACGTTATCTTTTCCCCTAGACTTTAAATTTGATAAAGAGGGTCTAATGGTCTTAAGTAGTTAAGCTAATAGACTTGTACGCTACATAAGATTCCTTTCCAAGCTCCAGTGCATCCAGTCATTACACACTAAACAAAGTATACTGGGTAATTACTGTTGATGTAGCTCCTTAAAAGTAGTCAACTCCACCTACTAAGGGTGGACATCTGAGTTTCCAATCCCTTAACAATAATACTACGTCTCTTAAAGAACGACAAGTATTTTAAATCTCTTCCTGATCGATCTGTCCCTTCTTAATCTATCCAACGATAATACAATGAATGGCAGGCGAGAACTCCTAGTAGGCTATGAACCTCAACTTGTAACTGCTTGGGAGTCATAAAATAGATGACTGAAATGAATGAAATCATGATCCGAATTTCTGGGGTTCTAATCCTACACACAAAGAACGCTATGGATGTCACCATACCACCTCTGCTTCTCTTAAGCCTGAAGTAATTTGCTTTATTGAACTGTTTCTTGTGTTTACCGCATCTTCATTTTGTATAATCTTTGGCTAGGATCAAAATTTGTTCTCCTCAGATCGGGAGAGGAAATCGGTTGAACAAAAAAAACTGTTTCGTTTCCTCTCTCTTCGATCTTCAGCTCCAAGAATTTTTTCACTGTTGACTGCGATGCCGCGTTTGATTTAGACTATAAGAATCATTCGGTGAACACCTTCTGGTTGTTTTTTCTTGGGGGACTTCCTTACATCTTAATTAGCATGACGCTCTCATTCTTTTGGTCAGTAAGAGTGGTTTGACTTCTAGATTATTTGAATCACTTGTTTTAATCTCGACTCTCTCCACAATTTTCATGTTTGTTGAACATTTCAATACACATTGGAATTAACACCCGATTATTATTTCTATTTAGGGATTCCACAATCAGGGGACATTCTTGATCATAGTTAGACGTCGAACCCCGGCATGGAACTTTCTACATACTTTACATACTCTGCAATATGTGTTATTCCAACCACAGTTTCGCTGGAATCTGAATGAACCTAACGTAATTCCAATTATTAAAGGAACAAAATAGCCCTATTGACTTTATCTCTTATGGACGAGTTTCCCTGAACTACCCCTATTAAGTCTTATATTTGGAGAAGGGCTTAATTGTTTTCTATAAAAATAAATTTAGGTAAGTATCTATTTTATCTAACCACCATTCCATGGTTCTTTCTCATGAAGCGTATATGTAGTCTTTCCTTTTTCTTAAACTTTCACTATATTAAGTGCCTAATTTAGTTTCTCACTGATAAGCAACCACTCTACCCCTTGTATTTCTTCTAATCCTGTTCTGACTATATTGGTAGTCTGGAACAAGACCTCCTTCTTCTATTTGACTAAGGTTTCTTGTAAAATTTCTCACTCTTGAAAAGACTTTTATCAGACCTTTTTCTCTACAGTCTTCTTATGATTCCTCTGAGACTCTTCAGCCATAACTCCTCTAAAAATCTTAGTCATAATAAAATAATTTATCTGAGGTGAGACAAGTAGAATCACAGAAAGGGGGAAGGGCCCTCGAATTTCTATGAGGTGTTTTTCTGATATTTCCAAAAGGAGATCTTCAAGTTATTCCTCCGCTCATTTTCGCTCCTGTCTGGCCTTATGAAAATATTATTAGATTGTTCCAAAACAAGAAGATTTTTTTGTTTTTCCCCGGCCTGCTATGGTTGTTAAAGAAACACCATTCAATTCGAATTCCCAGAAACGTTCTTCTGAGGTCTTGCACTCAGAGAAGCTTATCCTTTCAGGAATTCGATATGACGGGCCTCTGATGAGAAACCCTGGCACGAAGAGATTGTACTCCTAGTCATAGCATAGTCTATTTTCTGTCGTTCAGTTAATAGGCCTAACGTGCGTATCTTCTCTTTTGTAACGCAGTTAGGTATTCTTCAAATTTAATTCCACCACGCTTGATGTCTTTGGTAATTTCTTACCATACAATTTGATTCTTTAGCTATCTGTAATGGAAGGTATACGCCAGCGTATGGATAAATATCCTTCCCATATGGGTCCATTCACGTGCGTATGGCTGGTAACCCCAGGCGCAAATTGAGAAGGGTGTTTTGCCCGTCGAGGGGCTGCATACGCTAAAGGATTATCTTTAAAATTTTTAGGATGGCTCACCCACGGTTACTGAGGTTGTCCTCCATATTAAAGTATCGAACATGCTGGTTCTGTTGCCCAATCCACTAAAATCTCACCTTCTCTATTTGTTAAAACTATTTCTGTTTGGCCATTCCAGGAAGGATTAAGTTCTTCTTTTAGTTGATAGGGGAAGTGGGCCCCCGATGTCATTGTAAATGTATTATTGTACAAGCGTGTCGATCCTAAAACATTTGTCTTTGCCAGCAGCTCTACCGGTACTTGCTTAGTCTTGTATTCTGTCATTTTCCTGTTTTGATGCCAATGTCCCAGGCTGTTCTTCATCTGGATTTGGGTTTAACGACATTGTATTCAATGTTTAGAAGGATGTAAGATATATGGAGAAAGTCCCATATCCTGTTTGTGGGTTCTTTTGGGTTCTTGCTCCTTTATTCTCATTTCTGTTTCTGTACCATCAAGTAGTCTTTCACTTCTGTACATCCATGTTCTTCATACTTGAGCTTAACATTTTCTGTGTGTTCTTCTTTATTGATCAGTCATCCAATGTCCTCATCTTGTTCTCTGTTAAATCATTATTTTCTAATCCTTATTAATCCCTTCAGCTCCTCTGAACGCTCCATTAGGGTCAATCTGGTCCGGCATATTAGCCCTTTTGAACAGTAGCAGAATTAATTGAGAAAAATCGTTAAAATACGAAGACGGTAAAGAACTATTGGTTCAAACATAGTTAATATAAATTGTTATATTAATTTTAAATTATAATAAACTAAGTTTCACTTTTTCCTAAAATTAAAAAACACTTAAGTTTTCAAAATATTTTGTTTCAATAATTTTCTCTTTCAAAAAAAAAAAAAACGCTAAGTTTTTCAAAAATATTTTTTCAAAGAATTTTCTATGTTCACAAGAAAATATGTGAAGTTTCTATCGTTTAAACTCAATACAAAAGAGTATTTGCAGCGTATACAGGTGTTTATTCACGGATACTTTGATAATTAAAATAAACTCATAATTAATTTTTTATTGATTTTAATTAATAATTACTGCTTTGGTAGGGTTTATTCACATATTAATTTTTTAAAAAAATTAAAAGTTTTAATCGTCGATTTTGAGTTCAGAGATTAAAAATTCATTTTCTTTTTTAAATTAAATTTAATATAAATGTTCTCAAAGTTCTAAAGTTCCCAACAATAAAAATTTAATATTTGATTTTCCTAGTAATCCTGTCCAAGAGTTCAACAAAATAAAATAATTTTTCTTTTCAAAATCTATTTAAAAATAAAGATAAACAATATCACCAAAAATTAAAACAATTAATATATTCTTTCAAAATTATTTTTAAAAAAAACAAGTTCTAATTAAAAACGGAAATTTCTTTCTCAAAATTATTTAAAACATATCAAAAGTTTATATGAGTGATAAATATCTTAATTCAGTCTCTGTACTAATTAGATCTAATTAAGACAAAAGCATATCTCCTTCTTAGTTCGGGATGTGTTCTGAATAAAAGTAAGCTATTTCGTCAGATAGCGTGAACATTTCTGTCCAAATTCTCCAAATTGCATTCATAAGTTCTCAAACGCTTCTGTCTTATGTTCTATTTGCTAGGAATTAAATATCTCTTAAAGTGATCCAATCAAATTTACAGTAACTCAACAAATACTGTAATAATTGATGATTGGTTTTATTCCTCTGTTGCGTTAGGAATAATTTTTAAAAACATATATATCAGGTCAGTAAAATAAATTCCAAGTCTTTTGTTTTATTACTAATATAAACACATTCTGTTATGTATTTTATTTTTTTGGTATCTTTTATTACAAACACATCTAACATCTTATAGTCTTATGCATCTAATACATAATAATTTTCTTGTGTTTTTGGTATATTAGGCAAATTCTCTGGGGTCGGATGACCTTTTTTGACTATTTTGCTGGATACCCGCTGTCTCTCGACCTCTTCTGACTTTTACTCTTGGTTTAACCTGGTGACCCTTAGTACCTTTGTGGTCAAAGTGAACCTGTCTGGAGTGGCCTGGGCTTTTCCAAAGGTATTAACCTTACTTAGATAATTATTAATTATGTTTTTGTTTAAATAACGGATTTCTATAAATGAAAAACGATTTATTTTAATCTCACTCCAAAAATTTTTATTCACTGAAAAAAAAGAAAAAAAACTACTCATTTCCTAAGCCACTAAAAAAAAACGGGTTTAAAACAAAACAAATTTTACGCTTCGTTTTACCACCTGAAAATGTTTTCCAAAATAGAAATGTTAATGAATAACATAATTATAAAAAAAACGAAAAACGAATCTATTTTTATACTCACCTGATAAAATAATCTCGCGAGCGTACGGCAAATATATGAATTAAATGCACATAAATATAATTTGAAAAGTAATTAGTAGATTTATAATTAATACATGTACGTAGAAAAAATATATTTATATAATATATATTATATTATATTTTAATACTATATATAACTATAATTATTAATATACTATATTAAAACGATGGTGGTTGATTGTTATTTGTCAAGAAACTACAAGCTGAGCGGAAAAGGGAAAAAAAATGGGGAAGAAACTTGAGGAAGAAATGATGGATGTAAAGCCAAGATTCAACCCTCTCTCTGGAGCTATCCCGTCCCCTGAATCAGATTCTCCCACTCATACAATATCTGCCGCCTTCCCTCCGTCCTTGAAAGCGATACCCTTATTCCCAGTGACATTTGTTTCCCTTCCCTCAACTACAGCTTATTTACTTGTCCCATCTATAATTATCTTGAAGAATATAGACCCAATCATAGACATCCCTTTCGAGCACAACATTTTATGGAAAGTCTATATTGAATTTTCTGTCGCATATGTTTATTTGATCTTTGAAAGTTCTCTAATCGTGTAACTATTACCATCAAGTTATGATAAACAGGAAATTTTTTATCACTAAAATATTTTCTTTTTTTTGTCAACCATGATAGTAAAGAAAGAAAAAATATGCAATATAAGTAATTAATTAATTTACAAGTGTCAATTGCATCATAATTCTTTCATATATATATCTTAAAAGAATTAACTCGAGAACCTAAATCATCAAAGTAAACTCGGTAAATATTTACATTTCGTTGATATGATGAACCAAGGTCGCTCTGACCTGTATAAAAAAAAAATATAGGAAAAAAAAAAAGAGTAGAAATAAAACGTTTTATAATAATGTCATAATCAAAATTTTATTTTTAATTACATTTTACAAAGAAAATTTTATCTCAATATTTTTTATATTTGACACTTCACACATTATATTACAGTAGCTCTCTATATGCTATATGGAAGTTTGTCCTGTCACCCATTTAATAAAACTATTGTTATTTGTAAATTTTTTTTGGAAACAAATGACATATGTGTTCTTTTAATTATGTAACAAGGAAATCGTGTTGATATAAATTATTTAGCTATATCATATGAACTATTATATAATTAAAAAGACCTTTCCAAATTGAGTAATAAGTTATTGTCATGTCACCAGTGTAGCAAATTTATTTCCATTATAACTTTGTTTATTAGAACTTAATAGCCACATATGAAAAAAATTGCATGATTATTCCAAGAGTGATCAATACAAAGCCAATATCACTAGATTGCCCATATAACGTTATCCTATCTTAAATAAATTATAGTCGTGGAATTAAAATATTGTATATTTTGATGGTGATAAGATAATTAATTTCCTGGATCTACGGAAGTACTGCTCTAATTTGATTAATCACCTTTAACTGCATGGCAGGACGACGTTTGGATCTTCGAAATTCCATTCCGTTTTGGGTTGACAAAGAGTTCATACGCTCTTCACGGAACTGGCTTAACAAAAGCACTTGTAGACACAGATAGAAATCAATAATACACATAAGATTTCGATGCTAGGCGTAATCCCTCAACCGTTCGCTACGGCCTTTTCTTTTATTCGTAATTTACCGCTATTCTCTCGTTGCTATAACGCGAAGACTGGCATGGACCATTGCAAAATATCTGCGAGAGAAAATTTACAGCACTCAATATCCTGGCAAGGCTTCGCCAGTCTGTGACATTAAAATTTCTTTAGCACCAGTTGGAGGGTAATTAAACGCACCAATTCCTGATGAGGCTTTTTACTTTACAATCTCTATCCAAAACACTAATCCTAACAGAGTCGTAAATCAAAATCATTAGTCTGACAAGACTACCTCCAAAAAAAAAAAAGTCGGAATACAGACTATATTTCAAAACCTAAATAAAGAAAAATGGGAAATACGAAATTTCAATTACATATATTTTAAAAATAATCTACTTGAAATTTTATAAAATTTAATTTAGTGATTATTTTATGATTTCTATATTAATTATATTATAAACAAAGTTAATTATATAATAACAATAAAACACATCAAAATAATAATTATAATTGGTCTACATTCTATATTTAATAAAAATAATAAAAGTCTTTATTTTCAAAACAATATTATTATATATTTAATTTTCAATTATTTATATATTCAAAATAAAATTAACAAATATATATCAATGTAGATATGCATACATACATATCTTTAATTTTTAAAACAATAAAAATATTTCACAAAGTAAAAATGATGCTTAAAATAACAAATTATTTATATTATTATTATTATTTATGATAATATTATAGTATTTATATATTATATATGACTATTATATATTATTATTAAGTAAATAATTTAACGTCTGATAAATGAAAATCAATATTTCCTTTTTTCACTTATCTATCTCCTTATTTTAAAATTTACCATTAAAATGGGAAAAGAACAATAAATAAATAACATATAAAATATGATATATAAAATGATAATTTATCTAAGAAACTTATCTTAATATTTCACGCCCTCCTTCACTCTAAAAGGCTTATTCATTAGCTGTTACGTTTAGGCAGGTCTCAGGCACCAAACAATAGATTATCTTGACTGGCCAACCTTATGTAAAAGATCGCTCTTCTCCAAAACCCCTCTTAATCCCCTTCTCTAATCTCCTCCTAAACCCTAATAGTACCCCTCTTCCATTCCCTCACCATTTCTCTCGGCTCTCAATCCTTCCTGGATGAGAAGTCCTGAATGTCACTTTGAGCATTGGATGTAATCCTAATTAAATCATCTGGAATATTCCGTTGAGTATTGGGACATGGATTTAGAATGAGATCCCTGACATAGACTTTGATTCATCAGACTATTAACATTCTGGCTCCATGTTTTACGATCAATAACTTACAAAGAATGTTAGTAGATAATAAAAAAGCTATAAAAGAATAGTTATAAACAATAGAAAATGTTGCTTACAAAGAGAGCCAATGGTTTTGAGATTAGTGAATTTTTCGAAACAGTTATTTGATAAGATATGTCTTACTATTTCAAATCAATAAAAGAATTATGATTTTATTAATGTGAGAATCTTAAATTTACATAATATAATATTAATAATATATGTATTGTAGCATAGATTGCCAATGTCAATATTGATATGTTTTGAGCTATATATATATAAGGCAACTATATATATATATACATTCATATATACATATATATATATATATATTCATATATATTAATTATATCATTATATATAGTATATTATATAAAATATATATACTATATATATATATATAAAAAGTAACTTTTTTATATTTATATTATATATAATAATATATAATACTCTTATTATATAAGTAAATCTATATATATATATATATATAGATATTATTATTTATATTAATATATAATCACTTTAGGGGAGCACGGTGATCCTATGATATCGTATTCAGTGGTATTTGGTTCCGATTTGATCGCGGTACTTCAGTTCGGCAATGTGTAGTAGCTGGTCATCGGTATCGCATACAGGTGATAAATTTTGCTGTGTTGTTAGATAGCGCTACCAATTTTTGCAATTCCTTTAAATTATAATTATTAATTAATTAGTATATTATATATAACATAATATATATAACTTATAATTAGCATATCATAGTATATTATATTATATATTATTTATATATATACTTTATTATAATAATAGTAATATATATATATATATTATAATATAATTATAATTAATTAATCATAACTACAGTACTGTCAATCCAATGTTATTAATTTTCGACATCTTGTGTATTATGTTAACTGTTACTTTTGCCCTAACACTGGAACTAACTTCCACACAACATTAGAACAAAGTAAATTATACTCGATCAACCCAAAAAGATGTGGATATAATATAAGGCGATGAGTATTCATTAATTTAAGTTATTTAATAACACACATCTCATTTCTTTTATCGACATGAGCCTGAAATTGTGTCTGATCTAATAAATGTTAGGAGAAAAGGAAAAATCCAAAATATTCTTTTTTCATCATAAAATTATATAACATACCTTTCATTTTTCGCTCGTCCCCAACGTTCATTTACGTTTTAATGTAACCCTAATTCGCTACTTTTCGTAACAGTTTCGGTAAGGATATCTAATGCGGTAACTTTGTACTATAGAATCTTCACCTTCAATTAAAATATATTATAACAGGTATAAACTATAAATCATGAATAATTATCTAAGGCGCCAATACGCGTAGGGATCAATACTAACGTTGTATACCATATGATACTACTAACACTATAGCGGCGTCTCATATAATATTAACGCAATAACAATACACGACATTCTCACATAATAATTCGTATCAAAAATTAAATAGTATAATTAATACTTCACTCAATACAAATACTATACTCTTTATAGTACAAAATAAATCATGAATTTGATTAATTTGCCTATGATCGAAATGGAGGAATCGTCTGGACCACTGATAGCCGCCACTGCTTCCCGAACACACGAGAATAATTGGTACTTGATTTGTTTATTCGTTTGTCTGGAGTCCTGCATCAAACTATAATTGTGATGCCTCAGAGGCCTAATCCATGAGAAAGATGCCTGAGCTCGAATCTAGATATGTCTATACACAAAATGTACTTACCAAATTTCGATTTTGACTGGCATTTACTTAGAAAAATGTAACAACAAAACTATCACAAATTAAACAAGATTAACAGATTTATTTACTTATTGACTTATGATAGAGACCTACTCAGATCGATAAGTTGGTTGAATATTACCATAATCCCTAATTAAAGAGGTACGTGATATCCTTCCATCGTCAGGCAACAAAGTAGATTACTCATAACTAAATTAAATATATTATATATAATAAATATCATATATATGATGAATATAAGTGAACTAGCCATTATCTACTAATAAATAATATATAAAACATAAAAGAATAAAATAACTATTACCCGTAGTACTTATAACACTATAACTATAAAGTCGCCACTCTATGAAATAAACTAGATACTTATAATATAACTTATAAATAATCTATATCATATAAAATATACAGTTCATATCGTATATAATTATAGCGTCAGAGAGCGGATGACGTGGCACAATTTAGGTATACTTTCAACTTGCCGACTTACTTTTTTTCTGTTATTTCCTGAAGAAATTCAAGGCCTATATAGCAGACACATAAGCACAACACAGAATAAATAATTATTGTAATATAAATAATAATAGTTTATATAAAGTTTAAATAAAGCATCATTTTAGAAAAGCTTTGAAGGAGTGAATTGGGCCACCATTGTGGGGGGAATTGGGCCCATCCTGTCATTAGAATTAATGTTTAAATGTAATAATTGTAAATATATAAATTTTTAACTTTCTTAAATAAATATTTAAATTGTTATTTAATATAATAAACAAGTAATAAAAAGAATCAATAATGATACATAAAAATATGAATATATAAATGTGGTGGCCCATTTCACCTTATTCGTGGGATGCAATTTGTTGACATTCTTTTTGGATATTAATTTTTTCATATAAATAAATTTCTTTATTTTAATTTTTACCTTTTACTACACTAGAAAAGTGTTTTTTATATTTTAAAACTTATCATTTATATGATATAACATAATGTAATATAATACATACAAATAAGAATAGCATGGTGGGCCCCCATTCACCCCATCAATCCATTTATGGGGGCGTTGCATATTGGGCCAAGTTAGGCCCAGTTATTTCCACTATGTAATGTTTGGAACAAAAATAATTAAACTGTCCACAACTTAATAATTTATAACCAAAGTTAAAAAATAAAAGAGAACCATATTCCACTTCTTACTTTTAATAGCAAGTGGACTAGTACATTTCTATACTCTGACCTAATGGAAAATATTTCATTCATACACATATCAAGATAATATTTTCATTACAAAACATCCATTAAAACTCTGCTCGAATTAAAGAATAATCTACCAAATTAAACTTAATCTTAAAAATCGACGTACCACCGCCCCCTGTAGCACTACGAAATCAGCAAAACAAAAATTTCGCTTTTTTTTATATTTTTTTTATCCACGCTGGACACCAATTCCGCAAAAACAAAAGGGCATGGCACTCTGGTCCACCCCCCACATCCCCGAAAACGCACCTCAACTTCTAGTAATAACTATACCTCATATACGCTACCTAATACGCCTCATAATAATAATTAAAATAAGTATAAAACATTATATATATATATATACTATAATATAGTAAATATATAAATCATATTACAATAAATAGCCTACTATTATTTATTATATACTATATAATACGTATATATAATATATATATATTTATATACTATATATATCATAATACTTATATATACTTATAAATATACCGAAATTATCTATTCTCTCAATAAACTTCCATTTCAGATATTCGCCACACAAAACAAAAACTCAAGCAGAAGATACACAAATAAGCCGAGGCAGCTACTCCTCTCTTCTCATTTCCACATCTCCATCAATACTAAAAACACTGTCCTCTACAAAAACCACCAACCTTACTGCTAATTCCGTTGCTCATAACACCCATCCGCTTAAACAACATTGTAAATCTAACAAATGGATCTACCTGATAACTATTATCCTTGGGCTCATCTTACCTAACCATTAATCAGTTAAGCCTTACACTGGCTTTCTCAAACTCCTTAAATTCCTCAACACACCATTTCACTGTTATCATACATAATTTTTGCATTATAATCCGAGTAATAAATATAATACTAATTATACACCTCAAACCCATACGATCACCACCCATTTAAAATATACCACTAGATAATTATAACCCATATCTTAGTCATACGTACTACTATCTTATATATACTATATATTACTATACTCTCTATATATATATATCTTATACTATTTTTTTCGCTAATATAAATTAACTTATATATATAAGTTATATATATTATTATATATATATATATTATATAACATACACTACCGTACTACTCTCTCATCAAATAATCAATAACAACTAATTATCATACAAAAATACTTAATATAAAAATCATATACATAATAATATATATAAAATAATAATAATAATAATAATAATATAAAATATAATAATAGTAATACCAAATAATAATAATAATTAATCGAATAATTATAAAATAAATAATAAAATTAATAATACATTTTTTATAATTTATAATAACTAATAATAATAATACCACTAATACTACTACTATATACCAAGCATAATAAATAATTAAATATTACCAGGAACCTTTCACATTTTTCTAAGGAATTCGCAATGGTTTTCTTTCATCTTGGACAACTTCAGTTGGTTACACTTGATCTTCTGAATCTGCAGGCCATGTGTAATCGATCAAATACAATTTTTCTACCCGTAACACACGCGGTTGCCCAATGGAATTATTTACCTCTTTTACATTGAGGACACTAGATAGTGGAAAATCTTGAATGAGCCATATCCAACTTGGGAATCAATTACTTATTGGACGCACCTAATCAACGAATTAACATTTCCCACCTTCTGACACATTCGAATATTTACAATACCTTCTTCGTTCTTTAAAAAAAAGAAAAAAAAAAAAAATACCATCAAATCTAAAAATAAAAAAGTTTACCGTCTCTAATTTATTAATATCTTGAATTTTTGTAAAATCAAAATTATAAACTTTAAAAAATTCGTACATCCTATCTTTAATGTAATCAATCCAATATATTAATAATAGACTGAATAATAAATATAAAATAACTTTATAATAAAATAAATAATAAATACATATAATAATAATTAATAGCATAATAATAAATAATAATGATAAATAATAATAATAATAATAATAATAATAATATAATAATAATAATAATATAATAATAATAATAATAATAAAAATAATTTTAAAAAAAAAGCTTGCATTTATGATTTTGAAGTAAGTTTGCATTTAAAAACATATGCCTAACTTAACTAAAAGAAATGTATTAGTAAAAATGCTTTCATTGTTAGTGTATTTAATAATTGCTATTCCATAGGTAGGAATTGAAGATGAGGGATCATGCCTGGACATGCCTACTACAACCGTTTATATTATATAATCATATATATTTATATATATATATTATTAATATATATATATATATATATATAATTTATAATATATAATATATAATATATATATAAAAAATAATATAAATATATGATATAGTATTATATATATAAATATATATATAATAATATATAATAAATATTATTAAATACCATAAAAGTATAAGAATTATAAATTAATAATCCAGCAACACCTTTAGTGATTACCATTTTTAGTAATGCTTACCTGAACTATGGAAAAATCAATATAGCTCCTGCGAAAGTAATCATTATAAGTCCTGCCTAGATGGAAATGCCAAGCGTATCAAATATATACTATGAAATATTAATTAAGATATATAATTAATAATACTAATATAATATAATATGTTCTAGCATATCTAGTATATAATTTTATTATGTACATAAATTATATATTATTTTATAGTCCAAAATCCTACTATTATAGAATATACTCAGACCACACAAAAATCGATGTTAGAAACCTAATAATTCAAATAAACAGAAAGTAAAAAATCAACGGAAAAAAGCAGGCTACCGATAACAGCAGTAGACATTTCTACAGGCACTTCTAGGATCTTGATACCAGAAAATTTTTGCTGATACCGATACTAGGATATATATATAATATATATAATATATATATATATATATATATATTCCATTAATATATATATATATATAGTATATATATATTATACATATATATTATGTAAGTATATATATTTAAAGTAATGTAAATATACCGCAGAATACTGATAGTATATATATATATATTATATATATGATATAGCATATATATATATAATATTATATATATATATATATGTATTATATATATATGTATATATGGATGTTATTTACAGGGTGTACCATCCAGGCATTTTTTTCTATAACGTTCTCCCGCGATTCAAAGATAGGGTGTCGGCGATGTACACCTGAAAAAAGTTTCACCCAACATTACGTAAATTACGCGATTGAGAACAGACGCGAGAGTTTAAAGTAAGGGGAGATTATTTAGCAGGAAAACACAAGAAGAGGAATAGAAGAGGATTCCAACAGAACAGAAGAGTGGCAGGAAACGAAGGAAGCACCGGCAGTGAACTAGCCTGGAGTTTACCAATATAAAACACACACAAACTCATGGCAGAGTACAGCCACCCTTATAAGTGTTACGAGGGCCCAGAGCATAACGGGTGGTGGTACGCAATTCGATAAGTTCCGCCATCGAAGGCACCGGTGCTGTACAGACAAAATTGCAGCACCTATAGAAAAAGAGAATAGAGCTCAACATCACGACGCCGCAAAGATAGAGGGTTTAGAGTGAAGTGGGAAAAGGTACAAAAACGTTTATTAACCTTTTGAGCCTTTGACTCGACATCTATTGAAACGGGGTCGAAACCAGAGGCCGCGCCAGGATATGAGCGAGCATAGCTCCATACAAGGGCGGCCGAAGGCCCTTGATATAACAGGAGTAACATGAAAGGAGGAACAAAAAGTCTTCAGTACAGGTCTAAGACACGAAACTCCCAGAGTTTGTTGTCGATGCGAGGTTTCCGAAGACACTTTTTTTTGTTTAAGTTAAGGCCAAGGATGTTATATTGTCAACAGGAGAGACAAGAAAACCGTCCAGAGGTAGGAAAAGTTATAGGAGGCGTTTTTGAGAGGGGAGATTTGTAAAAGTTTGGAGTTTTAATGAAAGAAAAATTGAATTTCACCAAGGTTGAGACAGATTCCCACGCGGAAAATTTTATTCCAGCATCAGCGAGCAGAATTAGAGAATCAGAAAGATTAAGACGAAGGGCAATTCATCTAGAAGTAAAAGGGGAGAAATAGTTTGGAAGAAGAATGAATGATCGAGTCATCGGCATATAGGGTGGATAGAGATAGATGTGCAGGTAAGAAATCATTACTGAAGAGTAGGAATAAAGTCATGAGGATGAAGGACGAACCCTTGAGGAACACCCCTATTGACAGAAAGAAAGGTCGCCCCATCAACAACAGCCGATACTTGAGTGATTGAAAGAAAAACTAGCGAATGCAATCAATAAAAGAAACCCAAATATTTTTTGGATAGCTTGGAGAGCAGTGACGCGTGCCATACCTGATCAAATGCTTTGGGGATTTTATGCAAACCTGCCACCACTCAAGTCTCCCAGTAGTTCCTAAGAGCGTGAAAACCATAAAATCAGTAAGATAGGAAAGTACCGTATCGAAGTAGACCTTGAGCGCCAAAAGCCGTACTGGCGATCAGGTAGAACTGAATGAGATTCCAGATGATCTAAGAAATGAGTGTTGAGAAGGTTTCAAAGATCTTTTGATAGCAATACATGAGAGACATATAGGAGCGATAGTAGAAAGGATGCAGAGCGGCTTCGCCTTTTCTTTATCATTAATAGGTTGAAATGTGTGCTTCCAACACTGAGGGTAAAGTGTTAGTATTGAAACATAGGAGGAATATAGTTGAATGAGGGGCAGGGTCAGCAGTCAGCACAGAAGCACGTTCCCTCAAAACTCGGGGAGGAATGCCATCCGAGCAGCCAGCCATTCCTGAGTTTTCTTATGATTCAGGAGTCCATGCACACTTGATCAAAATGTAATCACATGTAAAGACTTGGGACACCTGAGAGGAGGAAGAGGAATGCCAGAGAATCATCCAGGGTTGAGTTAGAGGAAAATAGGAGGCCAAGAGATTTGGCCTTTTAGTTGAAGAATTAGAAATAGAGCCATCAGATCGATAAGAGGAGAAAAGACAGATTAACAAAAAGTTGTGAGAGATGTTTTTTTGGGCAAGAGACCAAAAAGATTTGTCAGCAGCGAGAAACCAAGTATTATATACTATATAATTATATATATATAATATATATATTATAATAATATATAATGTGTATATTTTATAATATACTATATATATATATTTATATATATATTATATATATATATATATATATATATATCAATATTAACAGTATATATACTAGTATATATATATATATATATATATACATATACTATATACTATTATATAATATATTAATATTTGTTAGTATAGTTAATATGTAATAGTAAATATCATACTATATATATATATATAAATATAATATATATATATATATATATACTATATATACCATTTCATTTTCGTCATCTTACTGCCGTTAGCTCTCAGGTAAGGAATGCTATAACGAGTTTTAGCCTCACGCATAGAAAGCACAACGATTTCATTTCTTTTGTTTTACAGATACTTTGTAACAGTTCGTTGAGTGATGGGCGCACCCATCAATTTGGAATGAACAGAAAATTAAAACATGAACAAGATGGGTTATCATTTACCAGGAATTATTGATAAAACTACATTGTTGAATGGAGTTAGTATTTCCATTTGGAAGGAACAATTACATATTTTAAAAGATATGTGAATTTTATTATGAACAATAAATTATCAAATTCACCATGGACCTAACCACATCGCCATATGGTAGTGTCATATTTTGCATTAAGCACGTTCCTTAAATTTGACATTTTTTAACGAATATACCCATGTAGTTTGACACGATGAATGCGAAAACTCAAGCTCTTCTTAAGCATTAAGGTAAGCACAGAATGCAAAAACAAAAGCGACTTTACAATACAGCAAGTTATCCTAAAATTTTGCAAGATTGTGCTTACGAAATCAATTGCTATGAGATTTGCGGTTCTGTCGTTTTGACAGTTTAGGACAAAATCGTTAAGTATAATTGCCTGAATTTAAGAGTGCATTAACGCCAACGAATGCTAGACAAACGAATATGGCCCGGTAGGCCCCGTTTGAATTAGATGCAGATGTTAACTATCAAATAAATCAAGCTTTCAAAATATTAATTTTCTTCAGGAAATTAAGAATAAATCCCTCCTCCTAGCATCAATTATCTACTGTTTGTTAAACTATTGTTATGTTTATTACTTTCTGTTTATTCCAAACTTAGATCGGGCTCACATTTCCCACAGAGCTTGATTCCTATTCGTTGGAGCAACCAAAAGCTGGATTTGTGTAAGGGAAAGCAGGGGCTTTACGCATGAAATTTGCTGCTCAACAAACTGTCGCAACGACAGTATTTTAATGGAGCGAAGCGTGAAAGAACAATTGACTAAAAGCGAGAACGGTTCTATAGGTCAGAATAGCATTACAGGATGAAAACTTACTTGGCCAAATATGAGCTATGATTGATCGCGTCTTTCAAAATTCAAAATTTACAACCGGACATGGTTTCCGAAAGGAATAATCTTAGTCAACGATTGATAAGACTAAATTTCAAAAACCTGGGATTTCAAGAAAGAAATTTCTAAAATTCAGTGACGAGTAAAACTGCTATAAAGTTAATTATTTGCATGACAGTGGGTAAATCATGTACGGAATGACGATAAAAGGGAATTACACAATCAGTGTGATTTTTCTTGGGGAATTCGAGCATGAAAATTATAAGTTTTCTATAATATCCTTAGCCAATGCAATCAAAGCTGGCTGGCTGGCTGGCTGGCTGGCTGGCTGGCTGGCTGGCTGGCTGGCTGGCTGGCTGGCTGGCTGGCTGGCTGGCTGGCTGGCTGGCAGTCGAAGTGAATTCAATTTTTAGCAGAAAGCTACTTCTGATATATGTATTTTCAATTGTGAAACATTGACGAGAAAATTTTTTTTTTTTTTTTTTGGTCTCACTTTCTACAGAAAGCTCCCACGATCAGACTTGAGCTTGACAAAAAAACTTTGTACGAATATTAAAAAAATGATGAAGCTTATCAAGCTGATTTAAGAAGATTTTACGAAATTTTGTGGCATTTAAGTCAGAAGCTGTGACGTTTCTTTTGTGATGGGACAATTTTCCTTGGCAGATGAGCAAAAAGATGTCTCAGAAAATTCTAGACACGAAATCAGCGTTGAGAGAATACCCGTGTAAAGGTTTAAAAGGGCTGACTTTTAAAATATTCTGATCTTGAAGATATTGTGAATAAGACTGGAACGATTTTTGCACGTTTTAATTCAAATAACGTTTCCTGAAACGAAGAACTGGTCTAATGGACACAAATAAGGAATATCCATCGAAGGAAGAGAGAGTATCGCGAAAATTAGAGTGACAATGATACAGTTGGAGAGAGGAGTGAAAGAAAGCTGAGCACAACACGTAGATCAAAAGCAGTTTTATTTGCAAGTGAATCTCTATTAAAAATAACGATATCAGATTTTAAAAACAAATACTAAGTTTGGCATTGGTAATATTATTATATAACTATAATAACTAAAAAGAATATAATTAATTCTCTATAAAATATACGCTATTTTATTATAAACATTATATAAATTACAATTATAAGTCATTTTTGCCTTTATGTTATATGGAAATTAGCATGAATTTGTTCTACATTTCATCATCTCGGCGACAAGGGTTTAATTTTAAAAAAATGTGGCTCAAACTTCATAGGACATTATTTATTCATAGTAGAGAACCATTCGTTAGGTTGTATACCCCCAAAAAAGTTTGAAAAAAATCTTCTCTAGAATATATATATATATTATATATATTATATATATATATATATATATATATAATATATATATATATATAAATTATATATATATATATATATATTATATATATTATAGTATATATATATATAGTAATATATGATATATATATATATATATATATAGTATATATATATATATATATATATATATATTATTATATATATATATATATATATATATATATATATATATAGTAGAGAACCATTCTAGGGTGTATCCCAAAATAAAGTTTAAAAAATCCTAAATATATATTTTATAAATTATATATAGATATAATATATATATATTATTATATATATATTACTATATATATATATATAGTACGATATATATATATATATATATATATAGTATATATATAATATATATATATGGCGCAATTGTAGATAGACTGACAGATTCGATTCCTCCGTTGGTTGCCAGATCTTACAAATTTGACCTTCCGACTGTCCTTTTATGCCAAAGAAAATTTATTTTTATGGTAAACTTATAAAATTATATATATATATATATATTATATATATATATATATATATATATATATATATATATATAATATATATATATATATATTATATATATATATATATATAATATATATATATATATATATAGTATATATATATATAATATATAATCTTTACCATAAAAGGTATATTGTTTCTTCGCATAAAAGGACTCGGAAGGTAAAATTTGTAAATTTTTCGTAACCACGAAAGAAATTGAATGTGCCACTATATAATATAATATAATAAAGTATATATATATATATATATATAGTATATATATAATATATATATAATATATATAATAATTAATATATATATATATATATATAAATATATATATATATAGTATATATAATATATATATTAAATTCTGTGTCTACCTAACCAACTTTATCGTACCTAGACTTAATAGCCCTCAGTAGGACCTATACCTAATGGATCTTGTTTTACCCCAAGTACTACTTAGACCTGATGGACTTGTTAGCCCCCATTTGAACTAACCTAATGGATTCTGTTAACCCCAGTACACCCTACATAATGGATTTTGTTAAGACCTCAAGTAGCACCTAGACCTAATGTATTTGCTGGCCAGACGTTACGCCCTGAAAGCTAATTGAATTATGCATATATTTTAAAGCCATGTAAGATAAAAATAAATGCATATATATATAATATATATATATATATTATATTATATATATATATATAATATATATATATATATATATATATATATATATATATATATATATATATATATATATATATTCTTTGATAAAATATTTAAAATGAGTACAATGCAATAAAATACATAACTTTTACAACAGTTACTAACAGTAATATATTTTACCTGTGACCAAGTGCCTTCTACCATATTCGTATGGACCCCACTTTCAGGGTCTTTAAAGTGCAAAGAATGATTGACCACATTACAAACAGGGGTTTTTAACGTAAAATAATAAATTAATCTTAAACTTTTATTAAAAGGCAGGCGAGAGTTATAAAAAAAAATACCCTTCAAGACACATTGTAAATCGCTTTCGACAATTACTTTTAGGACTCGTGAAATAAAAAATTAAATTTTTTATTATAAATACTAAATTCCTTATCGCAAACACAAGTTTTAGAATCTAAAATTAACACATCCATTTCCAATAAAGGTCAAATAAGAACTGCTTAAAAAATTGTCCGAATAATATGTCTTAACTTATATAATAAAAAGGACAAATTCTAATAAAAGGGACAAATTCTGGCAACCTCGAGTTTAAGTCCAAATCTGTCAGTCTATCTAATATTAAGCCATATATATATATATATATATATATATATATATATATATATATATATATATATTTTATATATATTTTATATATATATATATATATATATCATATTATATAATATATATATTTCTCACCTTTCTCACCAATCTCCTGTAGATGCA
>JABUQX010113049.1:0-22500 GCA_015478945.1 Trachelipus rathkii | reverse complement strand
TTAAGTATCTCGAATTCAAATATAGAAGGTCTGTGCTTATGAGAAGCCATCCAATAATTATTTCTCCTTTATACTCCGCTACGAGAGTTTTGTTTCTCTTTGTCCTCATCATATGCGAGCACCATGCATTGCTAAATAAACTCTCTATCACTTTGAATCCTTGGTCTGGGCACAAGGCGCAAAGTATTAGTCCTCTGCACACTTAAACATCCACGCGTGGTAATAGAATTTTGCTTAACATTCCACACATCCTAATAGCGATCATGCCATTGATATTTATAATCGTTTTCTTGGTCGGTATTCATAAGATCATTTGGGCATCAATAGCGATCTTTTGGTAATGCGGTTTCTTTCATAACTGTACTCGAACTGTAGAAGTGATAGCAAGTGAATACCTGTATATTTAATGGACATTATACTTTCTGGAGGTTTGGTTCTGTACAGGATTATTTCTTTTTCCCTGTCATGTTATCGGTAAATTGAAAGTTTGCAATCTGCAAACACAGGAGCTGATTATAAACGATTGTTTGCTACATCCATGTGTTAACCCAAGAAACGATTAGCCTTCTATCAACGGGCGAATACTAGGAGATAATTGCAACACTAGTCTATCCTGATAAGTCATTTCTTATATCCACAACCAACGAGATTTCCTTCTAATCAGTGTTATATATAGCTACACTCTTTCATTTCTTTTATTTAAATAACTGCGATCAGATCCATTTAGTGGTTCATTTGATAATTGAGTCACTACAATATGCTTCTTTCTAGCGGTATGAAATTACATGGTAGTAATCCGGAGATTCCCCGAAGCTGATCGACGCCGTCAGCTGATGTTTTTATGCATCCCTCAATCTCATGTGACCATGTGACTCAATTATTAGGAACTTCAGCCTGCCGAGATATGAGTCATCATTACACCCCACGCCCCGAGAGTACAGAGTCAAGAGTCCCATAGTCTCATTTAATAGAGCTTATGAGCAGTTTCCACTTCATCAGTAATGCGTCTGTCTGCGAATCTATGGCGTGAGTAGACTCATCTCTATCTTTCAGTAATACGCGGATTCTATATACTTTGATTTAGTAAGATATATTGATCTCTCGACACGTAGTGGTTCAGAAACATTCGCCGCACATTCTGAGGCAAGATGGACGCGCGCGGGCGGGACGGATCTTGTAAGACCATGTAGCGATGCTCCGCGCGAATAGCAGCAATGCCGGAGTGCGAATGATTACCAATCAGTCCACTATATATATATAGTATATACTTAATACTATAGTATATGATATGATATGATGTTATGATATATATCTATATTATATACTATATATATATAAACTATATAAGTAAATATAGTATATATATAATATATGATATATATATAATTATAACATATAATATAGTATATATTATAGGGTATATATACTTATACTACTGATCAGTATTAGTTACTACGGTAGTTGTTGAACTAATTATGATTATCATATGGCCGCGTAGTAATGGAACACCGATTACCGTAATGACATATTACTAAGTAGTAAGATCAGTATGATACTACTGTTTAGCTAGGTGTTACTTATACTCATACGGAGATATACTGAGTGAATGATATAGTATAATATCGGCCGGATAGAGCTTTATACTACTTATAGTACTATTATAAGCATAATAGTAATAATACGCATCTATATTGCCGTATAGTGAGTTATATATTTATATGAATAGGGCGGATCACAAATATCTTTATATATTATATTGATAAGGTTATAGACTATTATAAGATAGAGTACTGACCGGGTCGTATCGCATCGTAATAGTAGTAATAAGAGTAATTGTGAGCCTCATTTTACGCATAGCGAGTTTTATTGTATCAAGCATATAAACTGGGTGTTGCTTTCCTAGGCTTTGATGGAGTTTAGTCATTGTTTCCTCTCTGGTGTGTTGAGCTGAGACGTTCGACTTTCTGTTTCCGGCTTATGACTGATACCTGGAACAGAAAGAATATTGACTACTCATGGTGGGGTGAAAACACGCTTGTTCATTATCTGAGTATCTGTTGATCTTGCAGATTTACAGTGTTTTAAGCATACGCGTTTGATATTATACTCTAATGGCTTCGGTTGCTTATATGCTCTGTGTGGCATCTGTACATCACTTAAGAATCATGCTAGTATTTCCAAGGTTACAATTCCACTGCAACGTGTCATACGTTATAAAAAGGGACGTAAGAATCACACTTTTCTCTTTATTGCTCGGCTGTTCGGATAAGTCGACTCGGAACGGTGTCTCGTGCATGAGCTGTGAGGATTCTAGGATAGATCTCGAGCAATGCGATGAGTCGTCAAATCAGTGTGCTTGTCTATCTGCTGTGTACTTAGGATCATTCGCGCCTGCTCTAGATTTCTCCTACGTTTTTTTAGGAAAATATTTGTGATTCTAGGATTATGAATACGTAATTCAATTTTCCCTTTGACATTGTAAGCCTTTAACTGCGTGAGGTAATCTGAACTCTCCCCCTTCCGTTCGTCTCAATCTTTCATTTGAGTCAGTAGTTTTCGGTCTGCATAGTCATTATAGTCTATTATCGGACCATGTGCGATGCTGACAATGATTATGGTTTGTTTTTTATTATTAGCTAATAATTTCATTAGTAGTATGTAAGTTGACGTATTTATTGCTGTGTTTTTTTAGTAATCTGTAAATTGAATGAGATTTTTGGGAAAACTAGATTTTGCCTGGTTCAAAAGAAGCCGTATCAATTCCTCAGTGTCAATTCGATTGAGTTGATGTATTATTCATATATTCATTATTTATATGATTATTTAGAATTTATTTTATTTATGTGATAGATCCTGATATTATTATTATTTCTTTATTATTATTTGATTATTATTATTATTATTCATGATGTATGCACTTACATTATTATTATACTTATTAATTTATGCTATTGATTGATTATCTATTGATTAGGGTCTTCCCCTGATAATCGGGACTAGTAATACTTTGACTGCTGAGTAACATATTCTTATTGATTATTTATTTTGACCAAAGACACTTTATTCATACATATATTGCTTGAAAGACAAACTTAGCTATGAACGTCTTCCTTATTTATTTAAAAAGAAGGAAAAGGATATCTCTTTTACAATTTTTCACAGATCGAAGGTCAAAGTTAGAATGTCAATAGTCCGACATAAAAGATGATAAGCGATAAGGCAAATATTTTTACGCTATGAAAGCACCTTATATTGATGATATGGTACAAGAGCAAGTAACATATAGAGATTATATTAATTATTTTATTATAGATTGTATTATTATTTATATTATAGTATTATTATTATTGTATTATTAATTATTGATGTATTTATTATTTATTATTATTTATACTTAATTATTATATTTATTTATTTATTATTATATTTATTTTATTTATAACTTATGTTATGTATGTATTATTATTTATGATATTTATTTTATTATTATTTATTATATATTATAATATATTTTTGATGATTGATTATTTTATTATGAATTGTATTTACCTATTTATTGCATTATTATTGATTTTTATTTATATTTATGCCAATTGGTCTGTTTAGGTTGTTATTTAATTATTGATTAGTCAAACTTTTAAGATTTAATGTATCGAATTATGTTTTTTAAGTTTTAAAAATGCTTCATATCAATGCGTGTTCCATTTTTACACTATCTCAGATTTTGTCGGGTAAAGTAGCTCGAAGAATGCAACATTTAGAATCGAGAATCAGAGGGAGAAGATTGGCCTAAACGCCAACACCTTAGCAGCGTTTGTATTTGGGTAGTGTTTTGTTTAGAATTGTTCTCTGTCTGTATAAGCAGATCTCAGTACCACCTAACACCACCGCAGAAAGTCTCTTTTCGTAAGCTTATATATCGATCTTATAATGGTAGTATGCTGTAATCACTGATTAAAATGTACAGCGGACGCGTAGTAGAAGGGCTCAGTATTATGGAGTATTTGTACAAAAGAAAACGTAATGAAAAGTAACGCAAATGTTTTGCATATAGTTCCAACGTTTTAGACGATATTTCTTTAGATCTGTCTGAAAAATCGAAGTGATTCTATTCAAGGCATTAGAGTTTAGTACCATTGCAAGTGATAGGTGTTCGATGAGTGTCTAGACGGATCTATTAACCTTCCGCTTAGTTAACAATTCCTTTTTGACTACTTGGTCATATGCTTCTACTGTATTCGGTGATTATTATCGAATCATTCAATGACTAAACTAACAGTTTGATTGGATTCAAACTGGTAGAGAAAAGTAAGTCTTTAATGCCCGGATTTGACACAGTGATGCTTTACAGGGGTGGAGAAAATGTATCTATCCGCAAAAGAAGTTTCCCATAGTCGAGCACGTTTTTATTTAATGCCCAAGCAAATATATTGACAAAATCCAAGGTATTTTACCTATAGGACATCAGGTTCTTACTCACATTAGTGCCTCTTACCGAACGTCGCTGGCCAAGGCTCGCTGCAGAGCTGCTACAGGAAATATGCTCATAAAACTCGGTTCGAATTTAGCCAATCTCATGATATTGTGGCCTCGTCTAGAGAATGGAATTTTAGTGGGTCTCCAATTAATTATTTAAAAGAATTCGATTGCCCAATGTAATGTATTTACTCACTGTATTGTAGACGCCATTTCTTCTTAATTTCTGCATCTCTTGATACTTATTAAAGTCTAGGCTGTAACTGAACTGCAATGGCTGTGAAATAGTTCGAGTGTCGTTGCACCATTTTTTTCGAACCCAATGATATTAGTGCTATATCCTCCGTCTTGTTAAAGGAGGAAAATAAATTTAAAGAATTGGAACCGGATGTGTGACCAGAGATTATACAGCAATAAAACAGTGGCATTGTTGAAAAAAAGACAGGTTGCGATGGCATGAAGCTGGTATCTTATGTAGTTAGGAAATTCTTTACACAACCCGGATGAGGTAGCAGCTCTGGAGATCTCAGTCAAGTTACCACGTGGAATTTTTCAAAAGAGCCATCTACTTAATCTTTAAATAGCAATCATTCCATCCAGGCCTGCTGTAACTTTATCAAAAATTGTTGGGCATTGACCTACAATCTTCTCCAATATGCAATACTAAAAGCATCGATCTCTTTGAAGTACAATTCGAACAGATAAACATTGCAAGAAAATATTCCATTAAATATTAAGGGCAATAATTCTTTAGTTTCGACGTACAGTGATACATAATTATGGACGATATTTATTTCGTCCTTGCAATATAAGTTTTATCAGGATAACTGTCATGAGTCTTCGTACGTTAATCCCAATCAGCTGGTCATGCTTCAATCTGACAAAGTTCAATCAGTGCGCAAATTCTTGCAGAAGATTTGATTGGTTCTTTTCGATCAAAATCTCCTGAGGAGAGTGGAATTATGTGAGACAAAAGGAAATGATGCTCCAGAAAAACCCACAAGTGCCCACTCCGCGATATACTATTGCGCCAAGAACTTGTTCCCAAACATGAAACATGCGTTGGAACATACTGGCTTCTGCTTCCTGTTTTAAAGTCTTTAGTTACCGACAGCTTTCTCAAACTGAATTAGTTCAATATCAGTATTTGGACATAACAAGTGAATAGTCTGAAACCTAAAATAATTTGCATTAATCTGTTAATTCATAGACGACTGGCTTTAGAAATCACGCAACGATCACGTTATGAAGCATTTTGCCTGGATCTGGGAATGCACAACGTTAACAGCTTCTTGTCTGTAAAGGTCCTTGTAAAACAAATTCAAAACTATTTGTTATTAATTCGCTTTTCTACTATTCAATTCCAACAAATGCATTGAAATTACGTAATATTTACGTTTTTAAAATTCAAAAAAAAAATTTAACATTAAGTAGAGTTCGTTAAACAAAAGATTAAAACAAATCCTTTAAATTAGATAAAATAAAATGTTTTCTAGTCCTTTAGAATTCCGTTTAAAAAATAATTCAAGTTTTATCGCGAAAACCTGAAATACTTTCCATCTTTCTTAATTTTATCCCCCCTAGCCAACGAAACTCTCTCAGTCTCAGAGTCAAGTTGATCCCACATACCCAAATTCTCTATTAGGGAAATGTAAGGAATTCTAATTTTTACCTTAAGAAAACCTCAATTTATCATCGGGATTAATGGATGGGTGCGCAGTATTGTAGTCAAGGGGGAGACAGAATTCCAGCCCTCCACCCCCGAAAAAATAATCCTGCGTACGCCACTGATATATATATATAATATTTATATAACTTTATAGAAAAGAAAATATATATCATATAAATATATATATTTTATTATTATATTGATTAGTATATATATATATACTATATATATATATATTATATTACAGTATATAATTATTAATATTACTATCAGAGCGGGCGTTGAGTGTGATTGCGCCTATGCGCCTATGGTGCACTATCAATTCGTAGGCGCAAAAGGCGCATAGGCGGCGCAACAATTTTTAACAAGGCGGACCTACAAAGGGACAACTCGCCATCTATTGCGCCTGATAGCCGCGCCTATGACGCGAACAAAGCCTTATTTTACGCCCTTTAAACAGTTAGAACTTAGACTTGGCACCACTTGTATCATATTTAAAACCAGTGAAGAAGACTTTATATAATCTATATAATATATAATATATAAGTTATAGTATATAATATATTATTATTATAAGCTTATTACGAGATATATATAGTATATATATAATACGTTATATATAAGTATACTATATGATATATATGATTAATATATATATATATATACTATAGTATATATGTATGATATATTTATTTAGTATATATTATAATTATCTATATATATTATATCAATATATAAATAAATAAGTATATTAGTATAGTATATAGTATATATAATATATTAATATATATAATATATATATATACATTATAGATATAAATAGTTAGGTAATTAAATAACGGCGTCGCCTGCCGCTTTCTCGAAGACGGTTTGAATATCGTTATGGAACTTTTATATGTTTCTATTGGTTGCTTAAGAGGCGCTTACCGGTGTAGGTTTTCAAGTCGCTTACGGTGATTCATACGGGGTATCTCCCCCGAGAGGCACAGGGTGAGATGAGCGGCGTTACGCCGGTTTTTCGGCGCTTTCCATCTCCAGCCGAAGATTAGGCTAAACGCGAAGATTTGGGCCAATCGAACAGGTGTAGATATTGACCGAACTGACTAACCGCTGTTTTTAGCTATTATATTATTATTATATAATTTAATATTAATTTAATTAATTATTATTATATTATTATATTATTATGATTTCTTCATTTTAAGATCATTCTTTATTTTATGAATTCTTCGTTAGTTAGCCCTGCCTCTCAGCCAGCGTGCAACGCACCAAACATCTCTGCCTTCACACAGACCACCGACCCCTACTATATATATATCGATGAGCTATATATACTAGTATAATATAGTATAATATATTATATATAATTAATATTAAATAAATATATATATATTATATATATAAATACTACTAGTATTACATATAACATAGTGCTTTGTAATCACCCCCACATCATACACTAGTTCAGTTAAGATTTCTTACTAACGAAATAAACCTCCCAAATAGGCTCTGCAAATTTTCAAGTTCTTACGCTATCGTGCTGCAACCATACGCCTGGAGGGAAGAACATAGGACCACAAAAGACATGGAGACGGGTGGAAAGAGACGTTAACGTATATTTACGTTTTTTGACCCGTGTGTTTAAATTACAAATATTAATAAATGTGTTTTTCTTCCTTATAAAAGCATCTTTTATATCGGCACTAAATCTAGTCTTAGCTACTTGCATAAATTGTCGCTTTAACCGAACATCCACCAGCCGAGCGAAAGTCGTCAGGCGAAAGGCGCATTAGGCGATATACACCGCCTAGGCCGCATTGATCAATACCAAAAATCATTAGGCGCCTAGCGTCAGACGCACTAGTCCGCGCGGCATACAGGCCAAAGGGTAAGCTAGCGCAGGCGCACTTCAAAAAATTTTATAGGCGCGCCAGCTCTGATACTATATTTCTATATATATTATATTCGCTTAATAATATACATATATATAGTATTATAATCTATATATAATATATTAATATATATATATATAATAATAATATATATATATATTATATTACATAAGATATATATATAGCAGCTATATATAAATGTCGATATATATACTATATATACCTTTATATATTATATCTACTATATATATACTATATTTAATGTTATATATATATATATTATATACTTATAATATATTATACTATTTTATATACTATTATATAGCTAATTATATATATTCTATAATAAGTATATATATATATTATATATATATATAATATATATGATAATTATATATGTATATATGGGTGAAACTAAAGAAGTTTACCCGCATCATATCTCGAAAACTAAAGATAGATACCAGACCAACGATAACATATATGAATCAGCGTATGAAATATTTGTATGGAACAATGAAAAAAAATTACTTTTTTTTGCATTTTTTTTTATATCTCCAAAAACTACGATAGGTAAGTACAAGAACACTAATAACATATTTAGAATCAGCGCATGAAAATATGTCATAAAAAGATTTGTATTTTTTTTTAACTAAAAGAATCCCAGGGTAAACCGAACAGATGCAAAGAGTCGGGGTCTCTCTCGCCTCCTTGGCACGACGGGGGTGGACTATTTCCCCCCCTCCGGGGGTCTCGGACCCCGCTCTTTGCGTATGTTTCCGGGGTCGTCATCCGCCACCTCCACTACGGGGCATGGAAAACCGTCCCCCGCGCTCTGTCCCATCGGCTCGAAGCCGCCTAAAAAATATTTATACGCTAGGTTTCCAATATGCTTTATAGTTTTCTTCTACCTATCTTATTATTTTTGGAGATATAAAAAAAGATAAAAAAAAAAATAAAAAATTCTCATATTTTCCATATAAATTTCCATACGCTGATTCCAATGATATGTTATCAGTGTTTCTTTGTACATATCATGAGTTTCGAGATATCATGCGCCGCTAATGAAAAAGTTCTGTGCCATATATATAAGAATATATGTTATATAATTATATAACTTAAATATATATATATAATTAAAAATGCAGAATAAAATATTTTCTTGAGGAATAAGCGAAAATATTGGTATAATATCGTAAATATATATAAAATTAGTATATATTATATTATATATATATATAATATTGTGGGAGATGAGTTATTAAATTTATAACTTTTTTACTTTTCTAATTTATTTAGCTTCCTTTTTAGCAATTTCCATTTTTATGCACTATTTCAAAGAGGAAAAAAAAAGATTTACAACTTTAATTTAGTTTCTCTTACGTTTTCTTTTTTTTTTTCTTCGTAATAGAAAACGGAGCACCTGATAATCTGAATTTGCAGTCCGTATAATAATTTAGCATATTTTCTTTCAAATTCATATTTCTATAATATATAACAAATTTTTTTTAAAATGGAACTCTTTTTACATAGCAAATATAATATTAAATTCGTGCAAGTTTTACTAATTTCCATTTGGTGGTTGGTTATATCATCGCTAATTGAAAAATTAGAAATAAATATTCGAAACGTTTCTGTTGTACGGTCGACTTGCCTTGTCACCGCAACTAGCAGTGGTGTACAGGCTTGTGCTAACAGTTTTGCAAACAGGCAATTTGATAGGTAGAATAAAGTTATAATTGGAATTAAGTTCAAATTCAATTAAAAATTATCTAGTAAATTTAGAAACGGTATCGACATTATCAAAAACCTAAATATCTTTAGTGAAATATTTCATTACCAGATGAAACTTTGAAGTCTAAGATTTACAGGTCACTTGAAAAGAAAGATACAGGTAAAGGTAATAAGCCTGTATGTTATTTAAAAATAAGTAAGAGAAATTTGATGACGAAACTTAAATTATTCTTTTAAGAAAAAAAAACACCACACAACACAACTGACAATACTGAGGCTTTCGCATATGATTCAATCAAATTTTGATTTGATGAAAAACGGGCAGAGTATTATTCGGAAACTTGGTGTCATGTGCATGCCATGGTGTCTCATTTGTAATTAGAAGGTATAAGGTTTATCTTGCCTATTTTTAAAAGCAGTTTATCCGGTAAAACTTACAATACGTTGCGTAGCATACAGGGAATCTGAGTGCCAAAAAATTTCCTTTTTGTACTTTATTAATTTTTTAAGATTTTAAGAATCATTATCAATCATAGATGTTGATTAACATTCTGCATTTGTGAGTACAAAGATGCATTCTTAAGGTTAATGGTCCCCTAAAGGCAATTGTTTAATGTGTTGTCAAATTCACTACCATATGATTATCTGTTGTTTAAAAATTGATGGAGCAAATGAAATAGCAAATAAGACATACCAATATGCACAAAAAAAGACACATATTTTCCAGGAATTTGAAATTCATTCAGTTAAAATAATAAAAATATGAACCAATTTACTCTTCAATCAGGGAAATATGCGTTTGGGCTCTCAATCAGGGATATATGAGAGATTATTCTCAAGATTTCATATACTTTTATGATATAAAAGGATGCTATTTTACAACGTTTCCCAAGTTAGCTAAAATCAATAAATATTTTGCAGAGGAAAATATTACAAAATTCTCTGAACATCTGAACCTGTTGAAATCTAAATATGGAAAACAGATTTTCAGATTTCTTCTCGAATTTATGTTATAAATTATAGATCTCTTTACTTCAGGCATTGTTGAATCTGCTAGTGAGTGAGTGAAAACATTCAAGAAAAACCCACTAAAAATGCAGTGAAGGAAGAAAAATAAACTTTAGCAGAGGTAGAATAGCTAATTCTGCTGCTCGAAATCAGCTAAATTATTTTATCCGATTATATATTAGATGAAATATCATCAATTCACTTTTTTCTTTCCTATATATTTTATAGTTGAAATCTTCAAAACTATTGTAGAACATAAGAACAAAACGCAGACTTTTTACCATCATTTCATAATTCCTTCCACAACTTTCGTACTTCATTACCCTTTTAGTTTAAGCACGTTCCCACTCGGTACCAGTCAATTCATATTATCTGCACAGGGTATTGATATTACTACTATATATCATATATAACTATATAATATATACACATTATGATAGAATATATATATATATTTACTATATAGAGTAATATACATATTATATAATATTATTTTTCCTAAAGTAATAATTAAATATATCATATATTAAATAATAAGTGGTAGATATACTATTAGTAAGAAAACACAAATAATATATATTCAGCAGGGTGTGTTCGTTGATAAAGACGAAAGTAGAGTACCTACTTTATATAAGAGCATTTATTTATCGTCAAATAAAGAAAAATTGCAATTCTTAAATCAAATTTTAAATATATTTCATATAACTAAATACGAAAAGGTTACGAGAGAAGTCAATTTTTTTAAGCATTTATTATTAATATTGATATTATATTATTATTATTATTATTATATTCTACTTATTATTATTATCTATATTACTATTATATGTTTTATCTTTACTTAAGTAACTGTATATTATATTCCGTATTCATGTTTACACATTGTTATCATCCGTTATTAAGACTTTACATTAAAAAAAATTAATTTATTCAAAACTAATAATAATAATATAATAATAATAATAATAATAATAATAAAATCAATAATAATAATAATAATAATATCAATAATAATAATAAATAATAAAATATAATATATAATAATAAATATATATAAATAAAAATAATAATATAATAGATAATAATAATAATAATAATATAATAATAAATAATAATAATAATAAAAGTAATATAAGTATAAAATAATAATTAAAATCATAATAATAATGATCAATAAAATAATAATAATAAGAATAATAAATAATAATCATAAGAATAATATAATAATAATATATAATGAATAAAAGGAATAATAATAATGATAATAATCAGAGTAAATAATATAATCAATCATGAATGTGTGTAACCTACTTGTCAATCATCGAACAATTTCCGTGTCACCCGACCCCACACCATGATGCCCAATAGAAGAACTCATTTCTTTTCAATATCACAGATGCCATGAAAAGATTTTCTTTATTTCTATTAAATAAACAATCCGAGAGGGGCTAGGAGTTTATCTATGTCTCAGGCTCTGATAAACCTTTTAAGAAATGGAAAAAAATAAATACGAAAGACTTTAGAAATGGGGACAAGATATATAAGATAATATTGCAGCTCTTATTCCAAAAAAAACCGCCGCTGCCCTTCGCCTTCCATTCTGATAAAGTAAAAACAATCTTTTATAACGTTAGCTCTAACTTATACAATATTATTAACTATACTTATATAGGTGGTTAAAATTTTAATGGAAATGTAATATTTTTTGAATACAAACAAACAAAGTTACCTAACTTATTTATTGTCACATTTTTTATTAGATAAATGGTGAATGGTTCAATTAGCGTTGGAATACAAAATATCGGCCAAATGGCCGCCGCGACCTCTGCGGCACACCTCGCATCCGTGGTCAATTTTGTCGATACGCTGAGGCCAATTAAGTTGAAGGTTCTATGCGTTTAATTGGGCCGAATTATCTCATTCTTTGCCTTTAGCTCTTGAATTGTTTAGCGCTTATCGACGTACACCATTTCTGTTGCAAATAACCCCAAGAAAGAATCCAATGCGTGTCATAATCACCATGATCTTGGCGGCCATGACAGGATCGCTCACCATCGTTGAGATAAACGATACGAATTTGTCCGCATAAACGAAGCCTTGTCTTCGTGAGCTGTGTGGTCAAGTGGCACGTCCTTCTGAAACACATATGTCCACATCATACCTTCAATTCGTGCAATAAAAAGTTCGTTATCATCTCACTATAGCGAACACCATTCACAATAACTGCCTGAATCTCGCCTCATTTTGGAAAAATTCGACGGCCCGAATGATCCCAAGCTCACTAAACCGCCCCAAATCACGTCACTCCCCTTTGAAGGGTGCTTGGTTTTTTCCGACAATACACATCTCTCCTTGGATTATCATATCGCGTCAAAGCGGCAATTCTGCTATGGACGAACATCCATGATGGTGAAAACTGTCCTGCATTCACTGAGAAGATGGATTTTCCTTCGAAAATTGATCATCCACTGTTGCATTTCTTGCCACCAATCTGACCATTGACGACGTTTTTATGTGTAAGAGGGGCTTTAGTTCTTGTAGCTCAATTCATTTGGTAAGCGTTTAGATGCAAGCTTTATGCATCATGTCTACCACAACGCACGAGCGTGAGAGGTGGAATTGTTGGGCACGACGACGAGTTGAAGTGGATGGCTCTCTCAGCCACACTATCGCGAACAGCAGCAATATTTCTGCAGTACGAGCTGTACGAGCCTGCACTGGTCTTCAAATCTCCTACAGACCCGGTTTGCTCAATTTTTTATCACGATTTTTTTCCGTTGTAACGCACATTGAACGATTAATATTGACCAAAATAAATCACGACTGCACGATACTGCATTTTCGATTTGAAAGGGCCCGATTTTTCAAATAAGCCTGAAATAAACTTTGAACACGTTGCTACCATTCTGTTAGTCTTCTACTGGTTACAAATTCGAGTAAGTCTGACGTTGAAAAAATGTCAAATGGATACTGCAGTAAAATACAATTGACCGTTTAGGTGTGGTTCACTATTCAGCGATCGGCCCATACAAGTTAACCACCCTATATTATATATTAGTATATAATATATATATAATATATATATATATATATATTATATTATCTATATATATATAATATAATATCATATATGTATATATAGTATATACTAATTACAGTAATAGTCGACCCACCCAGTTAATATAATAATCAATATATATAGATATATAATATATATCCATAATATATTTATAGTATTATATATAATATAATATATATAAAGTATAATATATATATATATCTATATAATTACTATAATATATAATTATATATATATCATATATATATATATATATATAATAATATAATATATATGACTATATATATATATTATCTATTCATAGTATGTTGTGTGGAGGGGGGGGTTTCAGGTGTAAACTCAGACTCGGGTTTTCCTGTTTAACGCCAGGGAATGCAATTTGTGGATTTGGTTGTATTTTTTAAAAAATATCAACTATATTATTTTTTGAGTTTTCTTTGCATATTTTTTCGAATTTTTTTGTAAGATTCGTTCAACGTCTACACGAAATATAGTATTTGCATGGTTACAAATTGTATATAGGCGTGACGTTTACGAAATCTGAAAAAAATCAAAAAACTTTATCAAAAAAAAAAAAAAAATCACAAATTGGATTTTTTTAAAAAAAAATTCAAGAAAAATCACACAAGAACTGCGCACCGACTTGCTTAACAAGTAAAATTGGTATGGAGAGGCAATATTATGTGTATATAGGGAGAAATTTGAAAGCAGAATGCAAAGGACTGAATCAAAAGATGAAAATCCAGGTCAAACCAAGGTCTTTTGTCCTATCATCAGAACCTCTCTTACTGTCCTTCTGTCTATTTTATTTTCTCCCTTTTGCATGACTAGGGTTTGGATCATATCTTCCTTATACAAAGATTTTTCAGAACAAAAATGCTTCTAGGATTTTACATGACCCCTTTTTCAACTGGGTATCATGCCAAAGGACTCTCAAGACAGCGAGAACGCCACGGGCCAACATGGGCCCCTGATGGCGAGGTTACAGCGGAATCCGCCCGCAGTTGACAAATTGCCACGTGGATTTTTATCTTTAAGACTACTTTTTTAACTAATTAAAGATCTCCCAAATTTCTAAACCCACACTGTAAGGGTCCGAAAAGTGTAGGTCTACGACATAGACAACACTAGTCGACACTTGCGTATAGTCGCTTTTTCTAAGTATCGGCACTTGAGTCATCTACAAGTCAAGACTTGCTCATTGCAGCAACCTAGGTCTTGCCTTGGGACCTCGTGGAGGTGTCAGCTGTAGGCCCCTTATGGCTAAAAGCTTTGGCAGAGCGCCCTTGTGAATACATACTCTAATTCGCCGTAAAAGTCGGAAAGCAATTGGTACACATAGTTGTAATACAAAGTTGTGTGTGTCTTTAGAATTACTGAAGTATAGATTATTGTCGAACACTCCTTGAAACGAGCGTGCGCCAGATCGCCGTGTAGCCCGAGCAACCATGGTTTCTCTCGATTACCGTTCTAATGTTGGACCGCGACTCGCTATTCAGAATTTAGCGTTTTTAAAAACGTTAAATAGTGTTTAGAAAATTACTAGACTCCAGGGAGTACTTGTGTGGTAGGCTGCTTGACATCATCTAAGGCTTCTGACAGGTTATGACACGCATCGCTACTCTCTCGTCAAGCTAGCCTTCCTTTGATTTCCTCCTCTCTTTGCTTAACTTTTCGTCTAGTTTTTCTTTCAGTACTCTTTTCATTCAGGCCTTTGTTGACTGGAGCTAAACCCTTTTCTCCGTCTTCTCCTTTCCTGTTAATTTTGTGGTGTTCCTCAGGGTTCTCTGTCATGTCTTAGCGCCTGTTGAGTCTCTCTCCATTCCTCTCCACTCATTCAAATGTGCTCCCTGGCCGTTGTATCTAGATGTTACCGTCTCGTCTACCAGTTCTTCGATCAATCTGCAGATTGGTCGGGATTTCTCTAGTTGCTAACGCGATTTTTGTTGAAATTCACCTCGTTAAAAATAAAACTTTGTCATATCCGCCTCTCAACGATATACCTCTGCAATTTCTCCCTTCTCCTTTCGTCGGCTCATTGGCATCCCTGCTGAAAATAACTATTCTTGTGGCTAACTAAATAATGTGGATGTGTTGGAGACGTGGTCAATATCATGAACTGGAATTCTGCCTGCAGATTGCGTGAATTTGCTCTTCTGCTCAGCTATCTCAGTTATATACAAGATCTATTCGCCCTGTATGAAATCACTGTTATACATTTGGGTTGATCCGGTTCCCACCCCCTTCTTTTGGGATAGTGTTTAAGGCTAACGCTAAAGAGACTAAACTGTCAATTACTTCTAATCCCTTGCACCCCTTTCTTCTGCGAAGTGTATAGTGCGTGCCGCATCTCTTCTATAGATATTTACAACGGCAGTGCTCGAGACAAATGAGACCTCTCACATTCCTCAACCAATGCGCTCGCCAACGTAAAACAGAGGTGCCTCACAATTACATTAAAATTGAGATGTTGAGATTCAAAGTTTACTCGTTGGGTGCCTCCTTTCTTTCCAGCCACAATCTTTTGTTCAAGTAATTAATCCTTTCATCGACCATTTTTTTCTCAGTATTCGACTTCTCCGTAGAAGTGATGCGGGATGCAATAAGTGGAATGGTTGAGGACAATTAGCTTTCCATTTTTTTTCTTTTTTTATCACATTTTTGTTTTTTGTTTAGCCCCTTCATTTGAAAGGGCCTCGGCTTGGAATGGTAGCATTTAATAATATATATATATTATATACTATTATTATATAGATATATATCATATATGTACTATATATAATATATACTAACTATATATATATATATCTATATGTAATACGATGATATATATATATAGGTAATATATATAGATAACTGATATATATATATATATATATATTATATCAGTATATAGTAATTACTGATTTATGTGCGGTCGTCCTATGGTGTGGCTCTGCCCTAAAATTTCTTAAATTCTTATCAGTTGCTTCGGTAGATCGCTAAAGTCGGGCACCACGCCTTAAAAGAGATGTCACTCTGCTTTACAAAAATATGAAAATCACGTGTTCTTAGATGTGGGGCTCGTTTTTGTTTTTTTAGATCTTTTTTTTAGTGCAACTCTGCCTGGCTGCTTGTCCATCGTCGACGTATAATATGTATATCGATTATACCTATATCGATAATCGTTATATAAATATGTATATAGAGGTATATAGTATATGGTATATATACTGTATATAGTATATTATATAAGATGTATATTATATTTAAAATAAATTTAAAATGTATTAACCTACATACACATCCCTGTGTGTCAATAGTTCCTATCGAACATTCAAGATTCATTAAAATAGTGAGTCTAGATTGAAATCATGCTATATTATTACTTATATGAAGGAGTAGGAGTATCTATTATAATTATCATATTATATATGTATCTATATATATATGATAATATAGTAATATTATAGTATATCTTATATATCATACAGTATATAGTATAGCTAATTATTATATTATACTATATAATATATAGTATATATTATACCTAATTATTATAGATAAATAGTCTTATATAGCCGTACATTGGAAAATGTTTCTTGTATATACTAGCTATATATCAGTTATATAGAAACTGTACTAAATTATGGAGAGAGAAGGTATATATTATATAGTATATAGATTATTATCCATATATTATGATGATTATATACTATGGATAGGTGTAATATTATATATATGATTATATATATAAATTATGTATCTATGAGGTATATACAGTCGCGTCCGACAGCGCTCAGCATGCGTTCTTCTTCTTGATATAATAGTATATATGTATATATAATAATTATATACTTAATATATCTATATACGTACTTCTACTATAATAATAAGGTATGCTATATTAAGAAAATCTGCGGTTACTCCATGCGCAGCTAGAAGCTCATAAAACACCTAAATCCATATATTCAGCACTTTAACTTCAGGAATGTCGGACGGCCTAAATTTAAAAGAAACGCCTATATACATTACATGTCGCTTTAATTAAAGGAATTTTAATTAATTTTAAAATATAGAAAGATAAGAAGGAAAATGTAATAGAGGAATCCCATTTATCCACTTCACTTTGATCTTTATCTAACTGTTCCTTTTGGCAGTTCTTAGGAAGTGAAGCCATTCTCTTAACTATTCATTCGGCTTTATGAAATTTCCGTACTAGATATAATTTTATTATTATACGTAAATATATATATATTAATTCTAAATAATATAAAAGTATTAAAATCATAAATATATCTAAGATTCAATTGTTGTATATATGATATATACGGTATAAGGTGACTACTATACTATATATAGATATCCTAATATAATAAGTATAGGTAGAGGTCATAAAGAGCGGTTTGCTATATTTATCTATATATAAGAGTTTCCAGAAGCTATTGAAAACTTAAGATGAATTATACATGAAGACGAATAAGGATTAAATTATAATATGACTATCAGAAGTATATATATATATATTATGTATTAGCCGTAGCTATATAACTAGGATAATATGTATAAGTTATAGTGATCTATACATATCATTCATAGTACTAGTCAGATCGCACAAGAGTCCTGTATATGTTATTCGAGCCTTGTTAACTATAATGTTCATTTTGCTTCTTGTAAGATTTTAAAACAACCAATAAGAGTAAAAGGCAGCCAAATTTAGCGTCTCGTATTGCCCTGCCGGTTTTGATTTTAGGCTTGTTTCGCTGAAAAACCCGAAATCTTTGTTGTGACAAGTGAAGCCGTGAGAGTATTGGCTCCACACCCATACCTTTGTCTATTCAAGGACATTCAATTAATATGTAAAAAATAATACATTGGATGTTAAAGTTACAAGTAATAATGACATCCGATCATTTCTTAAATCTCTCACTGAATAAAGTATAGTCGTAAAATAATGGATAGAAGAGTCTGTAACGTACATGACCAAGGCGCATTTATAAATTTCGGCCTTCGTCAAAAAATCCGTTAGAGATATAAAATAATTAAATACCACTTCTAATGTTATACTATTTTTATTATACTTTCCATACTCATTTTGTGCCAGTGTGTCAAACGAATTTATTTGCATCATATTAACATTAACAAAAGGAAAACACCCGCCTTAATTAATTCCGTTTTAGATGTTGACCTTCGCTCAGCCAAAGCTTTGGTAACAAAAAGACTGCTCATAAATACCAACCTTTGATTAAATGTCAATTGTAAGATTATTGAATTGATAATTTAAACAAGAAGATCAAGAAAACAGTGCTAAGTTGATAGATCGAAACACGTCCAAGAAAACACCATAAATAAATAGAGTCAGAAGTAACTTTTCCGGAATAGAGCCTAACACAGAAGAATCTTGTAAATCTTTGATAGCCTAAAGAATGAAAGCTCACACATCTTCTGAAACTCGCAAGACATCAGTGGAGTAACCACCTACTAACAAGAAAATACGTGGAACATCCTATTAAGAAGACCACTCCCGCTTCAACAACGAGACGAGCACGCTAAAGGAAAAATATGCCGGAAGGAACTCCGTTTCTTCCCCCAATCAAGAAACTCTTCAACGATCGTCAAGATAACAGCATTGAGAAACAACCTTCCTGAATCTTGACTCCACAACGAAAACAACATAGTTCCCATCTTACGTTAATATAGTTGATATAATATATATATTATATATAATATTAATAATGATTATATTATTATAAATAAATATAGTATTTATATTATATAATATATATATATATAATATAATAAACTACTGATATATAAATATATATATATATATATATATATCATATACTATACATATTTATATAGCTATATAAGAGTTATAAGTAATACGTATATAAGTATAATAACTATATATAATAGTATATTATCATAGTATGACGAAGTAATATATGTTTATCTATTAATTCAAATTTCCAACATCCAATTTTCTATTGCAGGAGAGCGAGGTTACAATTAATCACTATAAATAACAGATTACAGTCATTAGTTTATATTATGACATATCATAATGACCAGATCATCATGAAAAATACAGGTATGTAATTTCCCTACTCATCTGATAATGGAGTCTACTAACTATGCACACACAGTGTGTTTTCTTTAAGCCCCACTAATAATTCAATGCTTTCCTTATAGTTCATGAAATTTGTTAAGGCGACAAATATTCATAATTTTTAATGGCACCAACAATAAAGAATATATGAAAAGAGTAGCAAAATTAATTATAAATGTTGCAGTAATAATATTAATGAAATTAAATGAGTAATACGATGTTAAAAGATATTCATAGTGACCTATCTACAGATCCAAAAACTAATACTGGATGATGAACTTGTTCCAAATACAGACACAAATATGTGTTATAATAACTTAATAATATATATTAAATAGTAAAAAATAATAATATAAAAGAATATATAATAATAAAAAAAATACATAAATAAAATAAATATTATCTAAAATCAGATGGGACGCCTTAACTTTAAAAAAAAGACCGTATTTAATATATATTTTATATCAATTATAAAGATAATAAGGATTATTTATTATAAATATTATATATAGTATTATATATATAGGCTATATATATAAGTATATATAGTAGTAGTATAATTAGTGCGATGCAAGCAGGATGTTCATTTTTCGCCATTCTCGATTGCGATGTTGATCTTTACCATCAGCGGATTGATTGCGGGAAGATAAATCGTATGTTTTATATATACATATAATAGGCTATATATATAATATAAGATATAGATAATATATCTATATTTGCCCAAACTTAGATAATACACTAGAAATAGTATACTATAGTATAATATTATATATATATAGTTAACTATACACGATATATGATATAGGTATAGTATTGTCGATTTTTAGCGCACAAATCTATTAAAGATATGTTACCTGTATTGTGAGGACGGACCGGTCATACACGATCACTCCACCATACCCTCTTTCTCCACTTCCGACCTTAAGAAAGAGAATGTTTACAATGGATTATATACTTTTGAAGCTAGTATCTGAAATTCAAATAATAGAAGTTGTGCTGACGACATACAATTTTTCTGGCTTTTCTGGTGAAAGTCTGTTTCTCTTTTCATCATATATTAGCCCGCATTGCTAAATACTCTCTCACTTGAACCTAGCTGAAGGACAGACCGCACCGTATTTCCTTGCAATTTTTACTTAAGCGTGATAAACCATTTGCTTAACCCTCCCACCACTGATTAGGATCACATTTGTATCTAGTCGACTTTCTTGGTGATAATAGTTTTCAATCACTTGCACTACATCTTTTGATAATCGCGTTGTGTTCTTCATCCAACTGTGATCTAGAAGAATTCTGTCCAGTGATCTGTATGATCGCTCATGTAGACCAGGTGTGTCGGTCTGTAATTTTCGTTTTTTTCCTATTTAAATGGTGGTCGAATTTAAATAGCTGTCGCAGTGAGGTTCTTCAACTGCAGCACAATAGTGCACGATTTAACTTGTACAGAACCAAACGTGTTTCTAGCTCTAGTTTATTATTACATATAGTTTCTTTTTAAAAGCCCTTAGTTACACTTCATTTAAATGTTATCAAAATGCTCTCCTTAACGTGAGAGCAATCGGTATTCTAACATTCGGAACAAAAGTTGTAGGAGGCCGCTGATTTTTTTTGCAACAAAAATCTCACTGACTCTGTCTGGTCTCAAATTATCTAATGAATTTCATGAGTCATGCATTGTTAAAAGCAGTTTCAAGGTCAAGCCCATGTCTCTCATTTAATTTTGCGTTGACATATGCTTTAAGTAATTTTTTTTGTAAATATTAATCAATCTCGAACGAAATAGTCATTGCGCATAATCACCAGGGCAAAAGCGCGGATGCGGTCGCGGATGGCCGTATACTTAATAAATGGGCGCTCGGACTGTTACCTTTGCATCACTATCATACTGATCATAATAGTAATATATATATTATATAACCGTATATATAGATATACATAATATATATTATATATATATATATATGATGAATAAATATAATATTAGTCAGGTTATATATATACTATATAGATTATATTAATATAATTAAGTTAAAGTAAATAGTTCTATCATATCTATATCATAAATTATATTAAGCGCGACTTTAGAAGAATGAAGTTTAGTTAAAATATACCGCAGACTTTCTTGAGTCTTCTTCTACCTACTGTCTTCGAGTCTCGCTGTCACTCGAAGCCTTCTCAAAACGTTAACTCTCTTACTACTTGATATAAGCACATGGAAAACTACTTGAACTGTTACGTCGTGCGAAATCAGGCTTTTAGTTTAGGTAGTAACATGAACCTTTTGTTCATTGGTATAATGAGCCAACTTTAATTTAACTACTAACTAATAGTAAGAACATGAGAACTAGTAAAATTTTATCTATTTCTCGATCCTTGAAATGCGTACTATTTACTTACTGTTGAGATTGTGTGAGCCATGTCGTATTGAACAAATCTATCAACGCATTAAACCACGCATACATTATCTTAGCAACTGTAGTGTTACTTCAAATACATTATTTTACTTCTAATCACGCGCCTCATTTCGAACTCATATTGAATAAGGAGATAT
>JABUQX010113048.1:0-13602 GCA_015478945.1 Trachelipus rathkii | reverse complement strand
AAGAAGAGATATACTCTTCAATTTAACGCAAAATTACGCAGATGAGCCACAGACGCGTCTGGCTTTTAATTTAGTGTAGGGAGATTTAAATTTGAGTAGTGAAACACAGAAGATGGAAGAGAAATTCCATTCAGATACATGATGTGAGTTGGCAGTAAAGATAGTGATGGCAACTTGGTTCTATGCGAACTTGTCTGGAGTTGCTATACTTCAACACAAACGTCATGCTGCGATCTTTTTCATGCACTCCTTTGTTTCTCGAGGGCGTTCCTTAAAGGTGGTGGCACGCGCAGTGGAAATGTGTTCCTTGTTCTGTAGCAGTTGCCCGTTGCTACGTGTGACCTATTATGAAATAGAGATAAAGCAGCGCAATCATCGCGCCGCAAAGATAGAGGGTCAAGTTAACTAGTACACGACAGTTTATAAGTCTTTTTTGCCTTGACTCGAATCCCTTTATCTCAAATCACAGGGTGAGAACCTGCAGCCCCCATGATTTATTGAGGAAGTCAGTACTTTCTCATACAGAGTGGCGGTAGAGGCCTTGTAATATTACTTCGGTATAGACTGGTGAAGCAGGAGAGAAAGTCTCTTGCAGTCTAAACAGAATCTTCCCATTTGTCTTTGGAGGCCTGCCTTAGAAACCGTTTGGCGAGTGCGGTTTCATTTATGACATTTTTTTTGTTTATGTATTTAAGGCTCGAAGGATGGTTTATATTGTGCAATCTAGGAGATTTGACGAGGAATCCGTCGAAGGAGATAGGAAAGTTGAGAAGGTGTGTTAGAGAGGGAGATTTGAAGAGTTGATTTTTAATTAGAATTGATTATTTCACAAGGATCAGTACGACCTTCCACCTGGAATATTCTATCCAGTATCAGCGATGAATTTAGAATGGAAAGATAATTTGACGAGACTCCAATTCTTAGAAGTAAAGAGGGGCAGTTAATTAGAATTTGTATGTAGTTGTAAGAATTGAAGGGTCGAAGTCATGCGGTCATTTATAGTGAAAGAGTTGTTATTCGTATGTGCATGTTGAGAAGATTCTATTATGGAAAAGTGAGAATAAAGTAGCGAGATAAGACAGAACCTGATGACACCACTATTGACTAAGGGGTTGAAGGAAGAAGAGTCGGCCCATTTCAATTAATCAGTCCGTATATTTTGAGGCGATTTTGTAAGAGAAAGCATAAGAACAAAGTTAAGAGAAGGAAATGGAGGAATCTTCCCATAAGGAGGGGAGTTTGGGAGATCAGTGACGGTGCTCATTATAGCCGTTCATATGCTTTGGTATATTTCAAGTGTCGTCCACCCGTCGACAAGTCCTCTCCCGTAGTTCCCTAAGGTGCGGTTAATTCTCTTTATAAAAGTTTCGGGTTAAATAGGAAATTATATCACCAGTAGCCTCGAACGCCGATAGCCGTACTGGCGATCGGAAAGAAGAAGATGGAGATTCCAGATGTGTCTAAGAATGTGAGAGTTAAGAAGGGGTTTCAAGATCTTAATAGAACACAGGTGTTAAGCTATAAGGGGGCGATAGTTAGATTAGGATCTCGTATGGTGGCTTCCTTTTTTTTCGGAATAGGGGGTTTGGACGTTGGACATGTTTGTGCTTCCAACACTGAGGGAAAGTGTGTGTATGATGTATTGCGGTATTGGTAAAGTGAAGATAAAAGCCGGAACTACAATAATTGAAATCAGAAAGGTGTGAGGCTGCCTTCCAGGAGCAGATTATGGGATATAAAAAAAAGCGAATACAGGCTTAAGATTTATTGGACAATAAAAAATCATGACAAATGTAATTCCTTAAACTTTACATATGTTTCCTATTAAATGCTCTATCATCGATAATCTCTGTTAACATTCTTCACCTTGTTGCAGGAATTTAATAGATGATATAGTACGGTGTACGATTAACTTCTCGTATATCCGACTGTTACTCTATATACTGACGCTGACACTATTCTCTTATTCCCTTATGCAGTATTAGTCATAATTACCTTGATCAAGAGCAATGTAAATGTTTATGCCAGCCTACACCAACATTTTAAACTTTTTATTTATTAGATTATATTTCCCTTAACTGTGGATTAGGGGCTCCAAAAATATTCCTTTTGATGTGTAATATCCTAATTTAAAAGGATTTTCTTTAAGTATAATATATTATAATCGAAATAGATATATTAATTAATTATATATAAGGTTCCATATAATTCAAATTTTTAATAGAATAAAAAATTTATTTCGAAGTTGAAGCCAAGTTATATGAAAAATGTTTGGTTTGTTTTATTATGTTTTAGTTCCGTTTAGTAGATATTTTACTTTGCTATTTTTAGATTATAAGTGTCTGTTCAAATCAGTTAAAGTGTTTTTCCCTATTAGGTAATTGTTATTTCTCTTATAATTTTTCTAGGAGGTGGTAAATTCCTATTTTTTTACTAAAATATTGATTTTCAATTTTAAATTATTTGATAATTTTCCGAAGCAGGTTAAAAATTTTATCAAATTTTTCTAAGTTTTCGAATTGTTTTCTGTTTTTTTTTCAGGTTTTTCAAAATGTTTTCTACATTCGAATTCCCCTTTGTCACTTATCCTTGTAGTTTGTCTTTTACGTTTCGTTTTAAGTTTATTTCTTTTCTTACTCTCTTTGTTTTATTTTGTCTTTTTCGGTTTATCTCTGTCATGTGGTTTTTCAGTTTGTAATAAATATCCAATAATTGATCCGTTCCCGGTACCAATATCCTCTTTAAACCCTTTGGGAACTTGGGAACCCAATCACAGAGACCAATCCGCAAACCAAATGCAACCAGACCAAATCGGGGGGGAGAAATAAAAATGAATGATACATAAAAGCAGCAATCCTAGCAATTAAACAATAACAATATAATATAAAGAAAAAATTATGAAAATAATAATAATAAATATTTAAGAAAAAATTAACTTTAAGAATCATTAATAAACAATAAACTCAGCAAATCTTAAAACAGTCAAATAATAAGTAAACTTTAAACATGGGTTAAACATGAATCAGTTAATGAAAATTATTAATAATAACTTAAATGAAAGTGAATGGAATGTAAATTTTAAAATAATAAAGAAACAAATCAAATAATTAAATAAAACAAAACTAGCAAATTAGTAGCTACCTGGCCAATGTTGTAGTTCTTGACCAGTTTTTTAGTCCTTTCTGTTTCCTCTAATCCAAATTCCAAACCGCAGTACTCTGACCTTGAAATTAACACACCATTAAATTGGACCAATACCAAAATCCTAGAGAGCAAAACGACTATGTTAAGAATACTATCCAATAATAATAATAAAAAAAATCAATTAAAACCATTAATTACCCTTACCAAAGAAATCTAAATAGCGAGCAAATCCACATTCATCCGACAATCCTTTGACCTGAGACATCCGAACGAATCCCGTTTACCATTCCTTATATAGATCCGGTCCCATTACAAAAATCTGAATCCTTTCATTAATTTTAAATCCGTAAATGTAAACCATATAATTTTAATCCTTTTAATTCAATTCCAAAATAAATTAAATTCTCTATATTTGCTATATTTAAATCAATTGAATTATACTTAACTGAAAAACAAAATTTAACTTTAAATAACTTTAAATAAAATAAATGAAATTTAAATTATTAATTTTCCCCCTTTATTTATTAAATTTTAAAATCTAATACACTTTAATTAAATAAGCACTGCAGCTCCGGGAACTTTCCTTGTTCGTGGACGTTCATCTTCTTTCAGACAGACACATCATCTTTTTCTCCCTTTCAATGCAATCAACCTAAGAGAAAAAAAAAAGAGAATCAATTATGAGACATAATAAAAAAAATCCTACAAAACTAAATAGCCAAACCACCACATCCCTCCTACCTAAGTTTGTCTCATAATTCTAACCCAACAATCACTCCCCATTTATAACGCCGTTGTCATCACCCAATCATACTCTTTTACAACACCTCTACTCCTAGTAAACGGTTTCTCATATTCCTTCACTTGTTCACTGGGTTTATTCCCACCTTCCGCTCTTTCATCAGTCTCTCCTACTTCATTCACACTTCCTTCCCTAGGTAATAGCTCAGACATTTCTGCAATCTCTTTCTCGATCTCTCTCATCCTAGCATTCGCCTTTATAACATTCACTACTTCATCCAATTCCACACAAAATTTACTCAAATCATCCACTTCCATATGCACACTCCTATCTCTGATATTTCTCAATCCTGCTAACACACTCTCATTTTCATCCAACGGAAACTTGCAAACTGTGTGTAAGTACTTTTCCTTAAACTCTGCTCGTTATTCCCATTGTCCCACCAAAAACCTGAAAAATACTCATCATTCTCATTATCATCGTTAAATAACACCTTTAACCTATTCACATTACCTGACAATCCACTTTTACGCTTTTTCTTCGGTATCTCTTCCACCAACACTAACTCTTTCCCCTTTAACCATAAATCATCCACTATATCCCCATTCTCATTCAAGTCATCCTCATTCACCAAAAACTTATACACGGGATGGATCTTTAAATAACCAGGAGGTTCTCTCCACGGCCTCAACTGTACCTGATGGGCCCGAAACTCATTCGTACCACCATCGTTCTCACCCTCCAACAAATAACTAACCCCATTCGACATAACCCTTTTTACAATATACGGCCCTTCAAACTTTTCTCTCATCTTACTCACGTTCAACCGACCTTTCTCAATCACTTCCTTCAAAACCTTATCCCCTACCTTAAAACTGGCAAACTTTAAACTACCCTTTCTCCAAACGTCCCTATCACCTTCAGGTAACCCAAGCCTGGGTTTCACAAACCTCTCGAAATTCATCACATACATACAAGGAGACATACCAGTTGCTCTATGCACAGTCATATTATAAACCCACAACACACTCTTCCTAACCAATAATCCCAATCATTCTCTCTTTCACTCATCATTCGTAACATCTCACTCAACGTTCGAATCGTTCTCTCCGCTAACCCATTCGAACTCGGCATATACGGCGTCGTTCTCACATGTTCAATGCCCCAATCACTCAACATTTGCTCAAACGCCTGCCCTACAAACTCCGGTCCATTATCACTCAACATTCGCTTCGGTTTACATACACACATCGGCAACAAAACTTCCCTTACCACCCTAGCCACATTCGCACTAGTCTTATTCTTCACTGGCACAGCATACGCAAACTTACTTTTGTGATCCACCATCACCACCATTCCTACATACCCACTTGCAGTCACTGGCAATGAAACACAATCAATCACTACTAACTCAAAAGGTTCATTCACATCCATTCGTAACACAGGGGGTTTCACATACATTCTCTGATACTTCCCTTTCTGACATTCCTCACAAGTGGTTGCAACATCATTCACTATTTTCCTTAACCAAGGATTAAACACTCTCTCTTTCATACATTCCCACAATTTAAACTTTCCCATGTGACCAAACCTACGGTGGATCACTAACGCCATCCCTACCGTTCCAACCACAGAAAACACAGGTACATACAAATCATCCTCCCTTACTTTCCGAATATAATACACCACATTAGTACACACAACAAACTTTTTCGCAAATACCCTAAAATCTTCTATCAACTGATCCCACCTACACACTTCTTTACCTGACAAAATACATTTTCTCAGCTCACAGACCATAGGACATTCCTCTTGCATTACCTCAATATCTCTCATACTTAACAGTTCTTCATCCCCTACACCAACTCTCACCATGCCAACAAAATCAACAACACACACATTCTCCTTCTGCATTCTAACAATCTCACGACTTCCCTTCAGCAACCTTTCATTCCCTACATCTACGGACAACCTATTCACCCTCAAAAAGTCAATCCCAAACAAAAAACAATACGGCATTCGCTCCTCGTCCAGCACAACAAACCTATGTTCCACTTCCCCTAGCGTTCCTATTTCTACCTTTAACAAAACCTCTTCAAAAGCAACAAAATCACCTGACCCAATCCCTTTAATCTTCACATTTGTACTCCTCCTCTCTATCTGCCACGTTACTTGCTCAATTTCTCGTACCACAGATGCATTCACTAAAGAAATCTGAGCCCCAGTATCAATCAGTCCACAAAATACTCTCCCATTCACCTGCACTTTCACCTCCATTCTTCCACTTATCCCATGTTCGCAGTACACAACCTCTTCGATTTCCCCTGGACAAATCATTTTCACATTCTCATCACCCTCTCCCAGACACTCCTCCAACTCCGATTCCAACACATACTTCCTATCATAACTCTTTTTCTCGATTACCCAATTGTAATGTACGCCACTTAAACACTGTAAATGAAGCTCACCCACTTTTGCACCACTTACACCCTCACTCCTATACAAAACTGGTCTCTCTCCACCATAATGCACACATACAACTATCCTAAACAACTTACTCACAACAATCAATACCTCTTGCACCGGAAGCACACCTACATTACACATAGCCTTTAACTCCTTCATAAAATATTTCACCTTCCTAATCCCTATCTGCTCAGGTTTCTTACACACCTCAGTCATAACTTCCCTTCGCAATTCTTCCATACTCTCAGGCACTCTCGAGACCAACCTATCCCTAGCTAAGTCCTGTAACCCGTACAACACACTTTCAAACATAGAATCACCCCCACCCTGACTTTCTTTTCCCTTCATCAATCCCTTAGGCAAATATTCCGGGTCTATCACTACCTTTTCACTCATACTCTCACTCCCAGGCATTCTCGACATCAAATCAGCAATCTCATTCCTTTCACCCGGCACATACTCAACCACATAGTCAAAATCACTCAAATCTTCCAAAGTCCTTGCAAGCCGACTATCAACTATCCTCATTCTCTGCAAATACACCAAGGGTTGGTGATCCGTTCGCACAATGAACTTAATTCCATACAAAAACGGACGCAACGACTTCAAACAAAACCTCAAAGCAGCCAACTCTCTTTCAATCGTAGAATACTTTCGCTCTGTCATGCTAAACGCTTTCGAAACATACGCAATCACTCGTTTTCTTTCAATCCCATCAATCACCTGTTCTTGCATCAAACAACCCCCCATACAATACCCACTTGCATCCGTATAAACTTCCAAAGGTTTCGCATTCTCACTATAATCCGGATAAGCCAGCTCTACATCCTTCGCAACTTCAGCTTTCAACTTTTCAAACGCTTCATTCATTCTATCATTCCACTTCACGATCGTACTCTTCTTTTTCCCAGTCCATTCAGTCAAGGGTTTCATCACTCCTGAACAATCTTTCATAAACTTCCTTCCAAACTCTACCAAACCTAAAAATCCTCTCAACTCTCTAACATTCCTCGGCTTTGGAAACTGCCGAACTTTCTCAATAAACTTTTCTGCTTTCTTTAAACCAGTCGCACACACCTTGTGTCCCAAGAATTCAACCTCATCCGCAAACCACTCACACTTTTCGACTTTCACTTTTATCCCTATCTCCTCTAACTTTTTCAACACATCATTCACTAACTTCAAATGCTCAGAGAAAGATTCATTCATCACTAGTATGTCATCTATGAACACCATCACATTCTTACTGGGGAAAGTCATTCATGACCACATTCATCGCCCTCTGAAACGCCGCTGGAGCATTGGCTAACCCAAAGCTCAAATTCCTAAACTGGTAATGCCGCTTTGCAGTTGAAAAGGCAGTCACACACCTACTATCCTCTTCCACTGGCATCTGATAATACCCACGCACCAGATCCATTTTCGTAAAAACTTTCATCCCATACATACTATACACGCACTCTGAAACTACACACATAGGAAACCTATCTTTCACAGTCTTTTCATTCACCTTACGATAATCAATACACAACCTCAAACGTCCATCAGGTTTTCGCACAGGCACAATCGGACTATTCCAAGGACTCACACTCTCTTCCAACACACCTATTCGCTCTAACTCTTCACACTGCTCTTCAATCTCATTCGCAACAGGGGGGGGAAAGTGACGAGGTCGCTGGTATATGGGGGTATCTTCCGCTAACACTATGCGAAACGCTGGCAATTTTGCATTTCCAAAATCTTCATCGCCCTGGCTCAGCGCTTTCCTCCTTTCCCATAACATTCGTAAAACCTTTTGTCTCCTCACTTCATTCAAACCTTCAGGTAATTTTACTTTATCAACCATTTCATCATACACCCAATCCTTTTTCTTTTCAATATCACCAGCAAACACACAACATTCATTCTCTCTCGAATTCTCTAATACAAAAACAGAATACAAACTACCAACTACATCACCAACCCTTATACCTCTCACTCTCTTCTTTTTCACATCAGGCACCTTCTGCATACATACCCTAGGATTATTCAAATCTATTATACCGTCAAAGACATGAGCAACCCTTTTCACCCTATACCTCGCATCATAACCATCCACCAGAAACATGCTATTCTGGTTTTCATCCACACCTACATTCGTATTCCAACCTACTTTCACACTTACCACTTTATCCGTCTTCAAGGACCTATCCTCTAAAGCAAACACTTCCACGCCTTTAACCAATTTCACATCTACCTTCCCTAAATCATTCACATACATCTGACATTTTCCATCCTTATTCACCTTCTTCTCTATCATCTTTCGATCAGGATGAATAACTATCCCATTTGCACTCAAAAACTTATATCCCAATAACACATCATACTTTTCATTCCTACTATCAATCACATAAAACTCACTCTCCTCCATGCCTATTCCTCCTATCTTAACGCTCTCTCTAAATTTAACTTCCACCGGTACCAACACATTACTAATTCCTTTAATATGACCCCTACCGACTTCTTTCTGATCTTCCCTTATATTCATCCTATCATATGCTCCTTTATACACAACACTAACCATACACCCAGTATCAATCAAAGCACGAACCTCAATACCTCCACAATAAACCTTAATACTCATACATTCATTCACAGGACCAACTGAAAACACATCGACACTTACATCCCCTATCTGTGACAACCTAATCTCACCTGAGGGTTCACCAGTTGCAACCCTCAAGGCAACCCGTTTCCCGGAGTGTTTACCCTTATCTGATTATTGACTGTGTTCACCTCTGCCTCACTCACATTTACATTCCTAGTCATACCAACAGCCTGACCACTAACCGGTTGAACCGGACCACTAACACTAGTACCAACACCTAGCACACCAGGATTAACCTGACCTGCCCCTCCTGGTTGCCTCACACTCCAACACATTCCAGCCACATGCCCTATCTTCCCACATGTCGTACAAGTATTTCTAGGGGACCTACACATTCTAGAAAAATGCCCCTCGATACCACAGTTCCCACATACCGGTTGCCTCGCTCTTACTCCCTGTGGACAATCACGCACCCAATGATCCACACCTCCGCATCTCCTACACCCAGTCCTTTGCGGGTCTGTACAATTCATGGCCAAATGGCCCACTTGCCCACAGCTAAAACAAGCACCAGTTGCCCATCTACATTCTGAAATCATATGACCCATCTTCCCACAACGAAAGCACTTCACATCCCTATTCGCACTCACATTTTCTTGGTTTCCACGACCTCTAATCCCTTGACCCTGATTATACCTTTGACCTTGGTTATGTCCATCATTCCCTCTCACATTCACATTTCCACCAGCTTGTCGACCAGCAACAAAATTACCCACACCTCCTGCATTCACCTGTCTTTCATCATCTCCAAAACAACCGTAAAAATCTTCAAAAAACTTCACCATTACTTCATAGGGGTTAGCTTTCAGTGCGTCCCTATACGATCTATACTGAGGGGGTGGTGAAGCCCTTTCATTCGCCGCATACCTTTCCCTACCACTATACACCTCACGTCGTTCATTCTCCTCTCGCTCGCCTTCAAACTCCCTATCTTCTACAATTTCCAAAACATCCTCCCAAGTCAATCGCTCTCCCGCCCATCTCATTTTCTCTTTCCTACGCAAATTTATATACTCCGCCACCGCGGTTGGAACAGTATCCAAAAACTTCTTTAACAATCTTTTGTTCCCATCCACATCATCATCCCCAAACTTCTTTCTCGCCAGGGTTTCCAGTCGGTGCGCATACATATCAATCCTTTCATTCTTTCCACGCCTAGCCTTATCAAAATCATTCACCTTTCTATACTTCACTCCCCCTTTCACTCTCACAACCTGGTCCACTATCCTCTTTTTCACCACTTCATACTTTGGTTCACCCACACTGACAGCCTTATAAAAATCCAACATTCGTCCCTCTAAAAATTCGCCCAACTCTTTCACCCAAAATACCTTATTGTCATCAAACTTCTCCCTACAATAACCCTCATATTCCCTAAAAAACTCATCAACCTCCTTTGTACCATACACGTTAAACTTATTTATTTTGGGGATATCCCTAATAAACACACTCTTTTTCACTTTACGACTGTCAGACTCAGAACTAGATCCCGTCTCATTTCCCTCAAACACATTCACCTCACCTTCCGAACTACTATATAATGAGTCTATACTCTTACTTTTCATTCTCCTTTCATGTCTCCTATTCTTAGAAGTCTTCTTCTTCTTCTTCTTTTTATCCTTTTTCTCAATCTTTCCATTCTTCTCATTTTTCTCAATCTTCCCATTTTTCCCATTCACCACCTTATTTACATCCTTCTCTCCATCCCCATCCCCTTCATCCTCAGTCACATCACTTAACTCATCATCCTTGTACATCACTTTTTCATCATCTTTGGTCTTCACTCTCTCGTCCTTCTTTTCCACTTTCCCATTCCTCTTTACATTTACTACCTTTGGAGTAGAGGTCACCCTTTGTTGGGTTCCATTCATTCCATTCACTCCAATCCCATCAGCAAACCTTTTATTCATCATTTCCTCCATTTTTGCAGCAATTTTCTCTTCCATTCTCTCGTCCATTCGTTTCTCCATCTCTCTCATTCCCTCTGTTAAATCTCTCACCTTCTCAATCAATTCTTCATTCTCTTTCTCTTTCTTCCTTAAAGCTTCCTTATACCTTTCCAACTCCGCCCGCAACTCCTCATTAGTAGCCATGTTTACTTTACACTACAACTTACTTACTACTATATTCTACTTACTACTACTTTATACTACTTTAGCTTACTATACACTACGTCCCCTCACCTATCCTTCGAGACAGCCCCACGTTGGGCGCCACAAATATGTAGCGGATTTTACGCTAAAATAAAAACCTGAGTGCTACAATAATTTGAATCAAGAAAGTCGTGAGGCTATCTGTCAGGGCAAGTGAAGGGAAAAACAAAAAAAACACCATACACCTTTAAGTTTATTACAAAAAAAACCCGACCCGATACCGATATTACAAAAATCCTTATTCTTAAATTTACAATATATATTAAATCTATAAGGTCTCCTGAAATCACTACGATATCCCTGTACCACTACCCTACACCACTTTCTATATGTTATCACTACCAATTACAAAATACCCTCTACCTCATACAGTATTATACCCTTAAACAGTATTATACCCTTAAACACCGACCTTATAGAACCTACTGACATATAACTATATGAACAATAAATTGAATTAAAAAAATAGAGAATATTTGATATCTTTGATATCAAAGATAATAAATAGTTGATTTTATGTTATGTAAATAGTTTGTTTTTAATTAAAGGACAGCTGTAATTTTAATAGTTTTTACTTCACTGCACTCTTTAGTTTTTTAATTAAGTTTTCTGTTCTTAAATTATAAATGTTTTTCTTTAAATAAAAAAATGTTTTTCTAAATTCTTTTCACAATGTTTTCTTTACTAATTTCCTAATTTCTTTTTTAAGTTTTTCTAAGTTTTTGAATTGTTTTCTGTTTTTGTTCAGGTTTTTCAAAATGTTTTCTACATTCGAATTCCCCTTTGTCACTTATCCTTGTAGTTTGTCTTTTACGTTTCGTTTTAAGTTTATTTCTTTTCTTACTCTCTTTGTTTTATTTTGTCTTTTTCGGTTTATCTCTGTCATGTGGTTTTTCAGTTTGTAATAAATATCAAATAATTGATCCGTTCCCGGTACCAATATCCTCTTTAAACCCTTTGGGATCTTGGGAACCCAATCACAGAGACCAATCCGCAATCCAAATGCAACCAGACCAAATCGGGAAAAAAAAACTGAAATGATACAAAAAAGATCAAAACATAACAGTGAAACAATAACAATAAAATATATAGAGAAAGTTATGAAAATAATAATAAATATGTAAGCAAAAATTAACTTTAAGAATCTTTAATAAACAATAAATCAGCAATCTTAAAACAGTCAAATGATGAAATAATGAAAATATAATGAAATCAAATGAAATGCAATTTTAAAATAATAAAGAAACAAATCAAATAATTAAATAAAACAAAACTAGCAAATTAGTAGCTACCTGGCCAATTTTTTGTTAATCCCAGATCCGACTTCAAATGACACCTCTGAACCCTGTTACCATACCAATAAAGCAGACCAATACTGAACACCTAGAAAACAAAACGACTATGTTAAGTATATTACCCATATTAAGAATAAACAATAAATTCAATTAAAACCATTAATTACCCTTACCAAAGAAATCTAAATAGCGAGCAAATCCACATTCATCCGACAATCCTTTGACCTGAGACATCCGAACGAATCCCGTTTACCATTCCTTATATAGATCCGGTCCCATTACAAAAATCTGAATCCTTTCATTAATTTTAAATCCGTAAATGTAAACCATATAATTTTAATCCTTTTAATTCAATTCCAAAATAAATTAAATTCTCTATATTTGCTATATTTGAAATCAATCTTAACTGAAAAATATAGAAGCAAATTACTTTCACTTATATAAATAAATTAATTAAATGATTATTAAAATTGAAAAATTGAAATTTAATTTAATTTAATTCACTTTTTTTTTTTTTTTTTAAATCACACTAAAAAACACTGCAGCTCCGGGAACTTTCCTTGTTCGTGGACGTTCATCTTCTTTCAGACAGACACATCATCTTTTTCTCCCTTTCAATGCAATCAACCTAAGAGGAATTTATGCTTGTTTCAGGTGTCCCCAACACTAATAAAAAAAATCCTACAAAACTAAATAGCCAAACCCCCACAAAGGGACTAAGTCTTCAGTGCGCTTGGGTTTTGCATGAGAGTATGTTGTTACCTGTGTTAATGTATAGTAGTGAAACTATGGTTTAGAATAAGAGGCATAGATCTAAGATACAAAGTGTTCAGATAGACAACCTTAGGGGCATGTTAAGTGTTGCAAGAAGATATGATAAAATGAGGAATGAACGCATTTAGGAGTTATGTTGTTAAGAAGGGCGTATATTAAATTATAAGCGAGAGTACATTGAGATGGTTTTGTCATATGGAAAAGGGATTTAGGGATGTTAGTTCGGTTGGTTAATCGGATGTTGTAAGTGGTGAGTGTGCTTGGGGAATCGACCGGCTGGGGGGAGAACTGAAGAAAAAAAGTGGATTGAGTTCAGGAGAGAATGTGATTTTTCAGGCCTAGAAGAAGGTGCGTAACAGGAGTGTAATGCGGGGTTATCTC
>JABUQX010113047.1:15000-28858 GCA_015478945.1 Trachelipus rathkii | reverse complement strand
TTTTGGAGGAAGAGATCTATCGCTCCCTTTGATTATAACCCACTTTGTTAGATTTGCACCGAATTTTCCAGTCAATCTTGTTTCGAGAATTCGATCTTGCAAGCAAAACATTGTAGTATCTTATGTGACTCAACTATTTTTAAATCTTTCAAACTTTTAACAGCACAGCGCTACTGTATTGAAGTGGGGCGCAATGTTATAAAGAAATAGGACTCCAAGAACTTAATGATAAAAGAAATTTGGGTATATAAATAAACTATGCCTCTCGCCATTATATTTTCATTGGAATAAGACCATACAAGCCTAATACTCTTCCTCCATTATCAGTAGTCTTATAATTGTTACACAAAAACCACCCTTAAAATACTTTAATTTCTGAACTTTTAAAACAGATAGAATAGTGATGGTTAGGTGACTCTAATGAATAGTATTTTTCACAAGATGTTCACTTATAACACTATATGTGGTACCTTCTAAAACGTATGCCCGGTACTTAGAATAACAAATGTGAGTCGATTATGTAGTTACTGCGAGTTGAACAGTATAAGGCAACAATAAGGCGCTAATTATTGCACCACGTGGAAAGTACTAGGTTTGAAGTATAACAAGAACTTCAAACATATATTAATGTAAGATAACCATCATTTCCTAACTTCCAATGTGTTCACTTTATACCGATCCATATTATACTATTAAATTGGTTCTGTTTCCACCCCTTACTATCGAAAATGTAAATACCCTTCTTTAGCTGTCTTCTTTAAGATTCTTCCGCACTCAGGCTATAATCATAGATCTTTTAAAAATGATTTTTATCTTCAAACTTTTACGTGTGCTACAAATCTGGAGTCTTGACCAGACAAAGAGCGGAGTAATATTATATATTAGGTATATAGAGTATATAGATGAGAATAAATATATGAATAATAATACGTATAGTATTAATAATATATAGAGAACATTATATATATATATAATAAATTATATAATAATGATATAATAATATATACTATTATGAATAGTAGTAGATATATAATGAAGTTGCACTTGAGCACTGTGCATTTACCCTCTTCTTTTCAGGAAATTCTTCCATGTAAATAGGATCAGCAATGAAGGCTCGAAATAACGCTGTTAAAATGTGGTCATCACACTTGTACCTTATGTCACAGTGGCCAGATTCAGTGATCAAGCCAAATGTTACATTTTTTGTCTGTACACGTCCAGTTTGGCACTATTCTTTCACATGTAACGTGGAAAAAAATTCACAAGAAAAAAAATAATTTTTTCCCCTTTGAGCACAAGATACACTCTAGAACGGTGGGTATAACAAAACACATATAATCCTAAGAAATAATGTTGTGTACTTGCCCAAAATATATATGTTGGCAAAATTTCATATTGATAGACTAAATATTGTAAAAAAGAATCTAAGGCGGTGAAACCGTTGAAATATGTTAAGAAAAAACTCTCGAGTTATATCGCACATAACTGAATGACGGCAAACTTCGCTGGCATGACAAACTGACCAATGATAATTATTAGTTCAAGACACAGAAAACTTTACTATCTATATAAGAAAGAAGTCTTGTATGTAGGCTAATAAAATTATTACTGCATATATAATAAAACTACTACTAATCTAAAAATAATAATTAAATAGTGAGGTGTAACAGTGTTTGTTGTCCAAGAAAGATTGTAAACTAGAGTAGCGTGTATTCTGTTTTAGTTGATAGTATGACAACAAAGATGGTCGAGTGAGAGAGGCGCCATTTTCTGCAAATTATAGTTAATACGTTAAAAAATGTAAATAAATTTTTTTACCATTTAATAAATGAAAAAAACCGCTACTTACAACTTAGCAAGTACTTGCCCTATATATATATTTGAAATTTAACCCTTTCACAGCAAAATATATTTGGGCAACATCACACATATATCTATTTACATTCCCAACCCCTCTACTTGTATCATATATACAAAATCCTTGCTTGATGACTTTCTAAGTTATTAAGATTAGATCTTTTTGTATGTTTTCGTATTCTTTCTCTATTTTTCTCCTTTTGGTTTCTCTCAGACTTTCTTTACTTTCTCCAGTAAATTAATTATTTCAATATTTCTCGATGTCCATGTTTTATTGCTTATACACCACCATCGAAATTATCAATACGCATACATTTGGAATTCTGCATGGAAAGAAGAAAACATGTAAGAGAGAAGGTGATTCTTTGTTTTGGACGCAAAATCTTGTTGACTCCCAGTCTATAATAGTATATAAGGTATTGATATATATATTATATATATATATTTATTATAATATATATAGTAAGTAATAGTATATAGTAATATATTCATTATAGTATTTATATTGCTAAATAGTATATATATATAAACCTTATGATATATATATATATATATCCTTTTAAATAGCTCAGTCATATAGGTTAATATATATATATAATAGAGAATATATTATATTAATAATTTGATTATAATAGTACTTATAATATATATATATATATAACATTAATATACATATTAATAGAGATATAGTAATATATTGTTGTAATATTATATATAAATATATTATATATATTAAATGTTATATATTTCAAATATACTATATATATTATATTATATATATTTATATATATATTTATAAAAACAGAATTTACAAATTATGAAACTAGCTCTCCCTCCGACATAAATATTATGTATCATATATACATAAACCTAACCTATACAATTCTAGAAATATCCACCAAAGGCAAGGCTAATAGTATATATATATAAATGTGTGTGAAATGTATTATATATATAATTATAGTCAAATTACTCTAATATAAAATAATATACTATAATATAGTATGATTTATATATTAATACTATATATAAACTTAAAAACAATATATATATATATAGTGATATATATATTACAAATATATATATAATATATATACTATAATATAGTTATAATAATGTATATATAAATTATACTAGTTATTGTGTTTATTACCGTTGGTTGGCAGCACTGATAATATAGGAAATGTTTAATATATATAAGTATATTATATATATTATAGTATATATATATATATATAGTGATATAAATATATATATATATATATATAATATCAGGTGTAAAAATGAGGTAACCGAGAGCTATACTATTTATATACCTCCATATGTAATATATATTATATATATAGTATATATATAATAATATACTAAATAATATAACTAATTATGATATATATATATATTATATATATATATTGTATTATATGATTATTATTTAATGAGTTTATATATAATATATAATTATATTTTAAAGTATTATAAGTCTTGACATTATAGAATTGTTTGTTTTTCAATATTACAAGGATTTGTCATCTCATTTTACGACTCGTCATATTGCTCTCGAAAATCGTTGACGATATCTGAGTCGCGACCTACTTTCATAAATCTACACTGCCATATGCCCGAAGTAGTGATATCTGAGTTGTAGGATTTATGCGTGCAGAGTATCATTGCAGTAAACGATATTATTTCTGTACTAGATTCTTCTCTGTTTATACTCTCTAATAACTATAGAGTGATTTGGTATTGTGTATAGTGAATCTTTATATAATTTAATGTTCAGCTTCGCTGACTTATTTACTGTCTGCTCGCATGCTATAATAAGTACGAACTATAAATTAAAATAAATTTACCACAGTTTGTGGGCTGAAGTAACTACATTTGCATTCCCGCGATAATACACCGTGAGTTCGAGACATACAGCTACTTGTCACATCTCCTTCTTGGATATATAATAATTTATCATGATATAACAATACTCTCTTCATTCTAAATGATGCAATAAATATTCGGGCGATTTAATCAATGCTGCACAACACATTATTCATATTCGAAAAGAAAAAATAATAAATAAAATACATAAAGTTAAAGTGCTTTAGATGCAAATCTAATTATGTCCTAAGACATAAGTAGACATACATTTCATTATAATCAACGAGTTATACATAAAATATAATAATATGTTCAAATACGAGCATAATAAGCGAAGATCTGAGAACCATACATATTATATAGTATGAGTACTATTCAACACATCATAATTCGACGATATATATACACGCAAAATATAAAAGATGCATTCAAACCATAATGCAAACAACTCATGTATGTGAATCGTCATGCATTTGATCTTCTTTAAAATAGATCTGCAATAGAGATTAAGGACGATTTATAAGATTGACTCCGGCATAGGAAAAGGACTGAATTATTCACAAGTTTAAAGCTCTGAGAGTCAGATCGAGTTCTAACATTGAATCTCAATAATACGCTCCAGTATAAGAGTTTCTATGTTATCCATGATATTCATACAATGCGCACGTAAAATAGGTTCAAGTGCTATTACGCAGGAGAATACAATTATTGTCATATGTGAGGACGAAGTCGTGTTGAATTAGATATCTTATTCGAAAAATTCATGTCATACATAAAAGAGAACGGATACAGACAGAGCAAATATATATAGAATTACAGAACGGAAATGAGTATCTAGATGAGAGATAGGATCCACAAAAAATGGAATTGCCTGCACCGATAATCATCAAAATCTGTAAAATGCTAAGCGAAATACATCCAGAATATACCGTAAAAAATGTATACATAATGTAGAAGTTGCGGAAGTTGCTTTAAATTAGGTCCTTTATATGTCACCTATCTCTTAGACAGGCCATAAAAGGAACGGAGGGCTACAGAAGCCATTCTAGAATTCGAAAAGAATCTCACAGGATACGTTAGTGAAATTCCAAAAATAGATTTCTGTCAAGTAATCCAAAACTTGAAATGATGAAAGAAATCCTATATGAAGAGAAGTTGGCGTATGTCTAGCAGATGAAATCCTTCAAACTGTGTGCTGCATAAAAGGTGACAGGAGCCATATCACCAAAATTGTTATTAAAAAAATTGATGAACGTTTTGATAATATGTTCATTTGCTTGAGTCATGTTTCATACCGTGAAGTGGTTATAGAATTGGCTCAATTTTATTGTAATATTAGATAATAGAGTGATATATATATCTTATTTCTTCATATTCTTTGTATTTTCAAAAGGAACGAAACGTGAGTGAAGTCTGTGTGTGTTTTCTCCGGTTCGCACACACACAATATTGTAGGGGCATATAAGCGCCTCTAATTAGTAAGTCACGGATAATTATTCAACGCGTCTCTACTCTAGTGCACACTTTCCGACTCTTCTTTTGAGTGAGCGAACAACGTATACTACTTGACAAGATTACTCTGAGGTCTGCCGGACTTGCCCATATATATAACTCCAGTAGCCAAATTTTATAGTATGAAGATTGGAAGATGTTATGTGAGAATGATGCCATAACACATATGGCCGAAGATTTAGTAGAGCAGTGTTTTAACATCGCCGATAAGTTTTATACTCTACCTCACAAACATCGAATAGAACGTTCTTTCAGTTCACTTTTCACACGCAATGAAATATGCAAATAGAACATCTTGCACAATCAACTCTGCTCTTTAAACTGCCTTACAGCACAGACCTAAGACATATCAAAAGCTACGGACATTCGAATATCTGGCTGAGAGGAAGTGCTAGCAACGCCATATGACAATTATCCATATATTGACTTAAACTACATTATTATTTTTATAAGAATACTTATATATTAGTATAGAATTATAAGAAATTAATCTAATAAATATGATAATAATAACCAATATTACTATAGCATTCACAAATACTGGGACATCATACAATACCTACTCATATATATAACGCAATATAGGAAGAATAAATAACCACGTCAGTATATATATTATAGTAATTATTAATACTATAATTATATATATATTATTATGCTTAAAAAAAAAACAGAAACATGTTTGAAACATGAACACTTCGAGTGACGTCACAAAACGATAATTTTACAGAGGAAATAAAAATACCTTCCAATTTTGATAATTTTTTTTATAATTTTTATTTACACCTGTTATTGGGAAAATACATAATTCAAATCATTTACTCATGTAATATGTTTCGAAAATCTTGAGAAACATTAAAATAAAACATTTTTCACGTTATCATGTGACTCGTCATACAAAAACCTCAAATAATAAATAAATCACACATCGAAGTAGAGCGAAAAATAGCAATCCCTGTATATTAAGTTTATAGTATCAGGATAATAATAAATGAGAAGAAAGAGAACTGGACGCCATCCTATAAAATTTTACCTTCTCAGTTTGAGAGTAGATATTGACAAATCAAATTGGAAAAGTTAACAGTTTCTCCGTTTTGAAAAGATTCTTGACACAACTCGAAAACGGCACTAAGATTTACATTCTTCTGATTCTTCTTGTTAGTTTAATCTGACTGAAGAGAGTATACTCAACATGGATGCGTTTATATATATACTTTATTTCAATAAATGTATGCTAAAATGTTGCTCGCGCAAATCTTAGCAATAAATGCGAACATAAATTAAATTTATATGTATGTATCAAAAAAGTTATAATTGGTTCAGTACTACATGATACATATATATGTATATTTTATAGATATAAATATATATATATTGGTAATACTGTAGCTCTCATTAAATAATAAATATATAAAGTGAGTGTATATATATAATATATAAATATATATATAATATATATATATATTATCTATAGAACTGACTTGAAAATACTCATTATTCTAATACTAATAAGGTGGAATATGTGGAATTAATCAAGATATTTATATATTATGTAGATAATATAGAATATAATTACATGATATTACCTCATTTATATTTGTAATATTAATATTAAATAGTGAGTATTAATATATTATTAGTTAATATATAATATATCCCACCCTGATATATATTAATTAAATATATATAAATATAAATTGTGCTATTATTATTATAATAAATCTATATAATATATATGATATAATATATATATATATATAGATAATATATATATATACTATATATAACTGTATCATCAATAGTGAGAATAATATGAAGACATGGTTTCAATCTTGCAGTAACTAACATTTTATCTTAATTTAATTATATGAATTATATAAAAAAATATATATTAATTAATTCCACTGATAAAATACAAAATAAATTTATATGGTCAGCATTATATTATATTTTTTATATTGAAAATTTTTAAATTTCCCTTAAATAAAAGTTTATCTTTTTTCACACCTCAAGTGAGAAGAAGACTTAAGATGAAATAACAAATGAGTGTGTTATTATAATTATAGTATTTCTCTTTTTATTAAAATATTCTCTCTTCACAATTTTGCAGATTAAATGCCTACCCATCTCCACCACCTTCTACCCTTCATCTCCTCACCCCTTCTCTCCCACCCCCGTACAATGCTTCTCTTTATAGCTCTCTGTTTGCTTTTATTTATTGATATTATTAAAGTTATCAATCTGCCGAGAATAGAAATTCATAAACATCACTCCCATAGAGTATAGACGAGGATTATATAGCCAACTGAATTCGGCCCGTGTCTACATATATTGAAACATTAAATATGTAAACAATCTCGCATCTAGAGCCCTAGTTTTAGATAAAGACAATTATTAAGTAGTGACTATATGATATATACATAAATATAGAAAATAAATAATAATAAAAAAAAATTTCTAGAATATATTAAATGTTTCTATAAGATATGTACAGTAATCTATTGATATGTAATATCTCATAGTAAAAGTATTAACTTAGAAAAAAACTAGTCTATTACGTAGTGACGAACTCACGTCTAAATAGATATGATAAATATTTATTAATATATATACATGAAGATAATAAATCACAACGTAGCTATAAGGAGCCCCAGGGCCGGGAAGACGAAAAAACCAAATATGATATAATAGATAAAAGGTAAAATATAGTATGAAAAATATCATCATAAAATATAAAATAATAGTAGGAAATAGCACCTGAGCCATACCCTGAAAAATAATAGTGGAAGCTCGTAGATAAAACATATATACTTATCAGTGAGCAAATCTCCTTCATGTCGCATTGGCCTAGCATGCGCTTCATGCTTGGAGTAAAAATAAATAAAAGGATTTAGTTATTTGCTCCTCACTTAGTATACTGTTATTGAGAGAATAAAAGATGTCAATAATTGTTCTTTCTTTCTAGTCATTCTATTAACATAATACTTCCACTAATTTAATCATTCAACTCTCGCTCTCTCGAGCAGCAACAACACGGTGTATAAAATTTACTGTACACGTCAAATACACACGATACTTATGGTAAACTTGAGCGCATGCCATGTCTTGAGAACAACGCCTTACGATGGTAGAGACAAGCGCATGCGATTAAAATATACATCGACGGACGAAACGCGTGATAGAGAGAGATAGCACTGAAGCAATGAAATTAAACCAGGAAAGTAAACAAGTGCATAGGTAGAGACACACGAGCGGAAAAACGGAATTTTTCCTGTGCTCATAAGTAGTATTATCGATAATTATTATATATTGTTTATCTATAACTTTAAGAAAATAAACACGAAGAATAAGAGATTTTTTGGTTTACTTCAATATGGAGTGAAGAGTATGTCAACATTAGTTATATCACTTGAGCAAGAGACTCTCCCGAAATTATTCTAAGGCAACTAAATTATGAAAGATGGTGATTCATTCTATGATAACTAGGAATTATGTGATGAGAATATATATGACATAAAAGAATAGGATATGATAAAATACCAAAAAAAATCACTGCGATTATATTGTAATGAAAATTTTGGAATTAAGAAAAAAAAAAGACTCAATAAATTACCTGGTAAAAATGGAAGAAATATGGCTTGCTTTAACAGCGCTCCTATTTTAGTTCTGCGAGAGTGTTTCTCATGAGGTGTGTGATAACATTTTTTAGTGCACCGAGAGTGAGAGGCAGGCCTATATGTAATAGTCGCAACGCCAATATAACAGAATGTAATGTAAGGAAATAATTTCATGGCTGCATAAGGCACAGCATTATTGTAGGATTGCTTTCTGTAAGCTCTGTCCGCTGCTGCAATATATAAATTGCTAGTGCATTCAGACTTTTAACAAATTCGATCGACGAAATGTGTTTAAAGATTATCGAATGACCGGGGTCAAGGTGATTTCTTCAGAACAGATATAGAAGCTGTCAGGGTGCCAAGTAGTTTATATCTACTTACTGAAAGAATTTCGATGACACTCATCTGCAAGTACAAGGCTTTTCATCCTAACGCTTATTTCAATTTACAATCCATTATATATATAGTGAATATACATTAATACATAATATTAAATGATATCAATATATTAAATACATAATATGTACTAAATAACTATATCCATATTTTTAAGAATTTTATCTACCAGGCAGGGGTGTTATAGTATATATATAAAATTACATATAATAAATATATATCCAAATTAGAAAGCATATCATATCAATATATCTGTTAGTGTGTGAGATACCACTAATCACTCAAATATATATAAATATACGTGTACAATAATTAAAATATAAGTAATATAATAATATTAATATAAACTCAACATCAGGATTTATTAGCATTTGTAGTGGATATATCATTATATAATATATAACTTTAATAGTCATAATACACACACACACAGATATGTATATATATATTAATCCTATTATTAACACTATAACTAAGTCACCTGAGATCAGTTGGAATTTCTAAATAATCAAGAATGAGTAATGAAATAACGTCAATTTAGATGTTAAGGATTAGACTAAGAAGAATATATGCTTATACAGGTCGAACTACTGTTGTTTAGGTATAGTTTGTGATAATCCCCTGCATGTATAACGTGCTTTCGACATGCTCGAAACAAAATATTTGGATATACTGATTATATATTATATATATATATATAATATATAAGTAGACGTTAATACTTTAATTATAAGTACTTTTTGATTATAGAGATTAGGTGATATATATATATATATTGACCGTACTATTCTATACTACTCACCCTCATTATTATGGATTAATTCTAATGTATACCGTACTATATATTATACTATATATGTATATATATATAACATTTAACTTAGAAACTAGAAGAGACATTATAAAGCTTTTTTGCCGAGCTTTTTGACGACAAAAATGTCTGGAATTACCACAATAATTTTTAAAAATCTTTTATAAGTTTAGGAAGATTGAGAACTTATATCTATATACTATACGGTATACTATTATAATACTCACCGTTAATATCGAGGGTATACGTATATTATTATATACTAAGTGAATATATAAGTATATAATATATATATATATATTTATACATTATGTGTATTTAACAACTAATTGTTTGCGTCATAATTTATATAATAAATAGGTAATATAAAATTAGATAATACTATATATAATTATATATATATATATATATATATACTAGTATATATTACTATATTATAACTGTATATCATATATATATATATATAATCAACGGACTATGAATAAATAATATCCATCAATAATATGTAACAATATAATATATAGATAATCCGTGGAATTACTCATGTATAATTTATATATCTTAAGCTAAATGGTTATCCCTTGTCTTATGATATATAATAATGATAGAAGTATTATAAATAGCTATACAAAAATATTATATTATGATAATACTTATAAATATAATTATAATTAGAGTAGGTAGTAACTATATACTATAGTATAATATAGTATAATATATTAAACCTCTATATATTAAGTACAAGTATATATATAATAACTATAATTTTATATATAATAATATTATATATATATAAATTATATTAATAGTATATTATATCATTAATAAATATATATATAAAATATAATTACATATATACCACTACTTATAAAGATATTGCTGCCTTGATACCTAATATAAGTAGTATTAGATTCTGAAATTTAATGGAACAGAGATTCCTGAAGAAAGCGTCAATGTAACGGACAACAAAAGAACATAGATATTCTATAAATAGTTTTACTTCTTTCTCAAATTTGTAAAAATTTCCACTCATACAATAAAAAATTGGTTTAGAGTTAATTTAAATTATAACAAATAAATAAATTAAAATTTAGTTTTTTCTGTATTACAAACATTACCAATTAGTCATAGTGAAAGCATTTTTATGCCCCCCGCCCCCCCTCCACAACTGCAAATTCCTCCCCGCAAAGCTTATGACATGTTTTGAAAAGTTGCCCCCTATACTAAGTATAATATATAGTTAATATAACTATATATTATATATACACTATGTTATATAAATATATATCATATTATACTATATATTCTATATATATATTATAATATATATATGCTACTATATATATATATATATATCATCTATTATATACTATATATTTAGCATGAGTATATAATAGCATAACCTTATATATTATAAATAATATATAATATATAATAAATAATATTATACTATATAATTATGTTATTATATATTAATATAGTATATATATACTATTATATATATTTATATAATGCAACTTACATAGAGTAATCTATAAATGTTATATAATTTATATACTTAGTATATATATAATTATATTCTATATATAATACTTATATATACATATAAGCTTAATTAATATATATTATATATATATAATATAAATATAATATTAATCATATATATTAGTTATTATATATATTAGTATATAATCGATACTACTTATTTTATGGCATTCTATTTCTATCTTTAATTTTATATTTTACTTTACTATTATAATATATATTATATATATGTGTGATGTAGTGTCGCTCGACTCTTACCATTGTGCAGGCTTACTGTATCTGATTAGACCGTGCCGTCCATCGATACGAGCTATACGCTTCTATACGTTAACCACGTAGAATGGCGATACTCTGTAACTTGTGTTTGGTGCGCGCGCGTGTGTGTGTGCGCGCGCGCTGTTTAGTGTATCTTTTTATGTTTGCACTATTTTTGTTAATCGGTAAAATGATTTACTTTAAGAAGTGCAGAATTGGAAATTTTGCGCCACTAAAAATAGATACTTTTTTATTTTTGAATTATTTTAATCCTTTTTTATATACAATTGAGTTATGTTTATATTTCTTACAAACCTCTTTAATTTTTGATTTATGTGAGTACACCAAGCTCTTCAATTGTTTGTAACAATTTTACATTTATAAAATAATTCTATATTATTAATAATAAAAATAATAAATACATAATAATAATAAATAATTCAAATTTACAAAAATAATTACATATATAAAACTCTTAATAATTTTTTAAAACCTTATAATATATATAATATAATAGATGAATAATAATAATAATAATAATCAATGGGAAAAATATTAATTTCTAATGATTTTGCCAGATAGCGGTACATGAAATAGTTATTATAGATATTAATATAGTAATAAATAATAAGAGCTTAAATTTTATTATAAATTTTTAATTTAGTTGTGAAGCTCAAAATTAATTATTGAATATATGTTTTCTCATTGGTATTTACTTTTAATTTTAATCACCGGACAAAAGTGTAGGAATTGGAATCAAAAACTTGTAAGTTTAAAAATATTAGTAGATTAGTTTAAAATAACATTATTTTTTTCAAAACAATAAAAGTTTAATTAAAGAGCTCAAAATTTCTAAGAAAATGAGCTTCGCAAAATCATCTTGAACAGGGTTGCCAACCGGCTTTCTTTTGAATTTTTCAGTTCTGTTGTTAACTATGGGAGAACTATTTTTAATATAATCGGTAGGAGTTCTTACCTTTATATTTCTCACGTACCATTTCAAATTTTAGAATGTTAGGAAAATACTAGAACTTGAAAAATTTAGAATGAAAAATACTGAGAATTTCTTGAACGAATTTATTTACCAATAGATAATTACAGCATCTAAAAAGAGATTGTTATATTTACTAATGAAAATGAGAATCAATTTAAAAATTAAAAATTAATAAATATTCCGAATGAAGTATTAATTTCAACTTCCTTATTTCAAATTTTTCATTAGCGAAATTGATTAACCACAAGAATGGCACACTACACTGGATATCAATTACCATCCCGTCAATATCTGGCAAAATTTCTTTTTAGTGAGTGTTTGCAAATCTAAGTTTCAGTTTAATAGCATACATAATCAGCGTAATTTGTCAATTATATTTAATTTGCTAATTTTATTTTGTTTACTTTAGGAAATTAAAATCTTCATTTTCCTTTATATACATTAAATTAATAGCATTTTACCTCATAAGTTTTATGCACTTAACTTTAAACCCTTTGTCAACATAAAAGTACTTTTTATTGACTTACCAAATCCAGCTTTTGCCAATAAGTTTTAACATATTATAATATTGATTTCCTTATAATGTAAAAAATAAAGAATGTTGTAATTATCTCATATACTAGGGGACATTACCCCCAATATTTGTTTAGTTAATAAAAAATCATAACAAACTTACTGATATTCTTCAAAATGTAACGCGCCTAGCGAATATATTTTCAAATAATTTTGATTTTTGTTTTAACAAATTCTTTCGCTAAGCATTTCAAAATATTTCCGGTTTAACCAGGATGTAATTTCAATATTAAAAAATGTCAGTATAATAAATTCAAAACAATATTTAAAAATACATGCAGACATCATTAAAATATTTTGAATAACATACTGTATAATTCAAAATTTAAGTAAACATTTTATCAAAACTGAAGAAATACCGCACCACAAAACTAATAAATAAAATGAATGAGGACTCTTACTTATATTTAAGGTAATGAATATAAGGAA
>JABUQX010113047.1:10000-12500 GCA_015478945.1 Trachelipus rathkii | reverse complement strand
AAACAGTTGTCTTCTTGCTCTTACCTTCAATAAAATGACATAAATGTTCTAGAAATAATAATGCGTCAGATTTTGGGAAATGTTTCCAATCTCGTCATTTCACTTTTTTTGCGAGTAAAAGAAATTGAGTCGGAACAATTGAAAGGTTTTGTTGAGGTCGTTCACTTACGCGTAATATATATATATATATATATATATATATATATATATATATATATATATATATATATATATATATATATATATATATATATATATATATATATATATATATATATATATATATATCACTATATATATATATGTGTGTGTGTGTGTGTGTGTGTATGGTGTAGGTATGTTGTATGGTGTTTGTGTGTGTGCTAGGTGTGTGTGTTGTATGTATGTGTGTAATGGCGTAATTACCTATTAAAACACCAAATAAAGGTATTATTTTTCTTTTTTACCATTTTTCGGTTTTGCATTTTTATTTTTGATGTTGCAAGAAAGATTCGATAATTTTGATAATTATGTATTAAATAATTGATTTGAACTTAAAAACTATATATATATATATATATATATATATATATATATATATATATATATATATATATATATATATATATATATATATATATATATATATATATATATATATATATATATATATATATATATATATATATATATATATCAATAATCACTACATACTTATTGCTTTCAAATTTCAAATGAGATAAACAAAAGTATAAAAGAAAAAAGCCACTAAATAAATACGAAATAAACGAAACAATATAGTTGTTGAGAGTAACGAATAAGCTTCACACCTCCGTTATAAACGCGAGCTTCTAATGCACTGACGGATTGAAAATAAAAAAATTTTGAATTCCTGGAGAAGTTCTGCTGCTTATGATTCAAAAAATATTGCTCATCTTTCCACTTACACACACACGGACAGATAAACTCCAAAATGTTTTTGGGGGTTAAATAGAGTGGGTGTATGGAGTGTGAATTTAGGGACTTGGAAACCCATTATCCCTAAAGTTTTATCCGTGTTATATATATGGCATAACATTCGCTTCACACATGCACACACACACACGTATATATATATATATATATATATATATATATATATATATATATACTATATATATATATCTACTGCTATATATATATACACTACATATATATATATATATATATATATATATATATATATATATAAACCCTCCCTAAATCTTTGCTCAGGCTGAACATTTGTCATTTGTCATTAGCCATTCCCCCCACCCTCCTTCTAAAAAAATTTTCGCGCAATGACCAGATTGAAAACGAGTGTTTTTTTTACTTTTTAGGCTTCTCAAACTTCATTAAAATTACTGTTGAATAATAAGAAAAGGAGAAAAGTAATTTTAGAGGAAATGTTGGATTTTATGACCAGATCCGAATGTTTATAGTTTAATCCTCCAACTTCAACTAAAGTTTTGGTTACGAAACATACTCCGGTTTTCAAACCTTCCAAACCCAACTCTTCTTTGATCAAAATATCAGATTTATATCTGATTGAAATGGGTCATTAAATATTTTCAATAGAAATAAAGTTTCGTTAAGTAGTTAGTAGTAACATACGCTAGCTACATCGACAGCAGGATGGGTCCCTTAAATATAATGAGGGGTTACCATGTTCGTTATTTAGGGAAATCCGAAAGTTCCCCAAGAGAAACTCGAATTGCCACTTCCGGCTTTTATAGAAAACTGGAAGTGCCTAAGATGAAACCGGAAATGGCACTTCCTATTTTTAATATTTAATTCTTTAAAAACCGACTAACAGAGAGAGAGAGAGAGAGAGAGAGAGAGAGAGAGAGAGAGAGAGAGAGAGAGAGAGAGAGAGAGAGAGAGAGAGAGAGAGAGAGAGAGAGAGAGAGAGAGAGAGAGAGCACACTCACTATTCGTATGACCACAACAAATACTAAGTAAACGTATCTGTAACGTAATCCTGAAGGAAATTATATTAATCCAATTGTGACCTTATAAAATACTATATATTATAAAAACTAAAAAATGTACCAAATAATGATAAATACTTCAAATATGAATAAAAGCTTCAAAAATTGTTTATCAAAGTTGTAAATGATGTAAAAATTTGATCCAGAAATTTATTTGTTTCTCTCTCTCCTCTCTCTCTCTCTCTCTCTCTCTCTCTCTCTCTCTCTCTCGTTATTGATCTCGCTCGTACAGGATTGTATTATCTCAAGTTTTCAAATCAATCGAAATTTAGCGGAGTAGGATTTTACGCGGGGTTGCAAAATCGGTGACAAGAAAATTGAACCTCGGCTCCAATACTGACTTCTGATTCTATATATATATATATATATATATATATATATATATATATATATATATATATATATATATATATATATATATATATATATATATATATATATATATTTTTATATATATATATATATATATATACATACCATATATATATATATATATATATATATATATATAT
>JABUQX010113047.1:0-2500 GCA_015478945.1 Trachelipus rathkii | reverse complement strand
GTAAATAACAATGAAGAATAGCTTATAAATAATTAATAAGAAAAATATTTATGATATTTTATACATCTTTTTTTTCCTTCTTCTTTTTATAAGAAGTAGGATCTTGTTTCTCTGCTTTCTACTGACCTTTTTCGAAGGTGTCATAAAGTCATCAAGAGAAAAGCAGGTTGTTGTTTTTTTACTGAAATTAATCTTATTAGGTATATATTATTAATAATTTAAAATATTTTTGTATTCATTGGAACTCTGAAGCAGATATGCTACTATTTGCCTTGGAGAATAATACGATGGGGACTTCATTTCTCGACATTTATTTAACTGGACAAATATTAATATAGTAAACAGATTTGTAATGATGTCCTAGAACTTCAGAATAAATATATTCGGAAAATATGAATTTTCAGCTGAAAAAAATTGTATCAAATGTGAAACTATTCTTCTTATTTCAAGGTTTCTTTTGAAGTGAACGAATTTATGTTTACTTCCTTAAAGGTAAGATTAACTTGAGGAAGCTGTAATCGGATTAGCAATAGGAATTCAATGTGTTTAAATATAGAATCAGGCTTATTAATCAAAACCAAGGTCTTACTAAGTCGAGGAATAGAAAAGATGGGGCCTAAAATCGGAGTCTCAGAATATTGGCAAGTCGAACATTGAATAGAAAAAGAATTTAAAGAAATCTAATTCGAAAATGTCTTTCTTGACCCGGAGGGCAAAGTAAACAAAATAGCACTTAAATATGACACAATTAAAAGCCATTGAAAGAGCAAGCGGTTTGGACCGAAGCAAATTTACTCGAGGACTAGTTTGTTACAAGCATTTTGGAGATCCATATTATGGTCCGAGTGACTCCGTGAAGTGAAGGTTGCAAGAACACAAAACTGCTCTCTATGCTGACCAGAGGTGTACTAACTAAAGTAACCTAGCTTTATCTAGTCCTTTTATAGTGAACATTTTAACTTTGTTTGAGTCTTTTCTCAGCACAAACTTCTTTTCAAGTATTTAAATAAATACAAACTAGAACCATTAAAACAATGAAATTTTCAATTCTGACGTTCGTACTAGGGTTCATGACCACAATCTATTGTATTTCGTGGAGAACAGCTCTAGATCGTGATGAACATATAACATTTTTAAAAAATTATAATATTTTTATATTTTATTTCTTATAATCGTTTAAATTTCGTGATTGGCTAAGGAATGCTGCAATCCCCCTCTCCCCAACACATATCTGGCTACGATCTTGCTGGTAGTGATGCCTGTATATTATCGAATAATTATATTTTCTTTTCACTAAATTAATTATATAAAAATATATACTTTGGAATTTATCTTTCATTTAGCTCCTTACAATCCTATGGATGATTTCTGTAAAGATTTTTTTATTATTATTATTATTTTAACAATAGAGAAACAAAATCAAAAAATTCAAAATATAATCGCTTAATTGAAAGAGGGTAAAAGGTAAAGGGGTTGAACATTTTCCACCTGATAAACAAATGTCTTAAGTTAATAACCATCCCTCTAATTAACGAAGATGTCCTCTCAAATTTGATCATTGGGAGAGAGAGAGAGAGAGAGATTTGAGAGAGAGTAGTAAAAAGTTACTGGAGTCGACGCTGATATATATATATATATATATATATATATATATATATATATATATATATATATATATATATATATATATATATATATATATATATATATATATATATATATATAATATATATATATATATATATATATATATATATATATATATATATATATATATATATATATATATATATATATATATATATATATATATATATATATATATATATGTATATATATATATATATATATATATATATATATATATATATATATATATATATATATATATATATATATATATATATATATATATATATATATATATATATAATATATATATATATATATATATATATATATATATATATATATATATAAAAAAAAATATATATATATTATATATTTAATATATATATATATATATATATATATATATATATATATATATATATATATATATATATATATATATATATATATATATATATATATATATATATATATATATATATATATATATATATATTTATATATATATATATATATATTTTTATATATATATTTATATATATATATATATATATATATATATATATATATATATATATATATATATATAATATATATATATATATAGAAATATATATATATATATATTTTTATATTATATAAATATATATATATATATATATATATATATATTTGTAAATATATATATATATATATAGCTATGTTTTTATATTTTTCTTAATATAAATATAATAATATATATATATGTATATATATATATATATATATATATATATATATATATATATATATATATATAATAATATAATATATATATATATATATATATATATATAATAATATAATATATGTATATATATATATATAT
>JABUQX010113046.1:27500-35245 GCA_015478945.1 Trachelipus rathkii | reverse complement strand
TAAGGAAGCGGTGCTAAAGAGCGCAGAAGGGACGATGGGAATAAAAATGGAGGGAGGAACAAAAAAGAAGAAAACACCATGGTGGACGGAACGTGTTAAAACTGCTGTACAAGAGAAGATGAGATGTTTTAGGAAATGGAAAAAAACGAGAGGTGAGTTGGAGAGAAGATTATATGTAGAGGCTCAGCGAGAGTCTGATAGAGTGAAAAGAATGGAAAAGGAAACCACCTGGGAAAAAATCAGAAACGAGTTGGAAGAAGATGTGACAGGAGTAAGAAAGCTGGTTTTTAACATAGCTAAGGAATTACAGGAAAGCTGACACAATGGTACGGAGCTATAAAGGCGCCGAAAACGCGAGTCCTAATAGGTAAAACCAAAGGGAGATGGACGAGAGATGGAGGGAGATTCTTCGAGTATTTGTACAATGTGGAGGCGTTGTTACGGAGAGATTGCGAATCTTGATTTGTTGAGGAATGGGAGAGAGGGACGCAGTGGTTGACTCACGGAGGGAGGAGTGATGGTGGCGTTGAAAGGTTATGAAGAGCGAAGCGGCGAGAGATGACGAATAGTGCGAGATGGCTGAAGGAAATGTCTGCAGATTTGGATATGGACAAGTAAGGATGTTTAATTCTGCTGAACAGTGTTGGAGAGATGAGGTGGTGCTTGGTGAATGGAGTAGGGCAACAATCTGCCTCATATAAAAAAGGAGATAAAACCAGAATGTGGAAACTATAGAGGATTACATTTAATGTTTCGCATCCTGACGAAGATCTAATGAAGGATATTAGAGAGAAGGCTGATAGAGGTGGAACAAAAGCTAGAAGAGTGGCCAACATGGTTTCAGACGGGGAGATACGACTATAGATCTTGCTGTTCGCCTTTGAAGAAATGATAAGTTTTGAAAAGGAATTGGGAATTAACAGGAAGAACATTTGCAGCTTTCGTAGACCTTGAAAAGGCTTTATAGAGTGCCAAGGGAGTTATTGTGGATGGAGAGGAATAGAATATGGAATACCTGAGAAAAATGTTAAGCAATAAAAAAAGTACTTATGTAGACGCAAATTGCAGAGTAAAGACTATTGCCGGTGATGAGAATTGTTAATCACAACTAGAGTTAAGCAAGGGAGCGTGCTCTCTCCAATTCTGTTCATTATATACATGGACAGTTGCGGGAGATCGGTGGGGAACAGAGCGGAAGAATGAGAGTTGGCCATACGAACGGATGACTTGGTGGGTTTGCACAAACAAGAGAGACTACGTCCACGCAATTTCTAGACGTTTGCACGGACGAAGTAGTTGGAATGATAGCGGTATGAGGATAAACGAGGAAGACAGAGGTTATGTTGATCGGAGTTGGTGGAGATGTCCTGGAGGTGAGTTTGAGTGGAGAAAGGGCTGAGAACAGACTTGACAGTTTTAAATATTGGGGGTGCACTATGGTGAGAAAAACGACACAATGCTGGAATTAAACAAGAGGAATTGGAAATATAAAAGGGACATAGCAATGTTGTTCCCATAGTGAAGGAAAGAGGGAAATTTCGGACGAGTCAAGAATGTGATGTACACAATACACTGAGGCCAATACGACATACGGACATTAGCAGGGTCTTAAGCGAGGGCAACACAGGCAAAGTTGGAGGCATGCGAGGATGCGCGTATTGTGACTGATTAGCAGAGTAACAGAAGAGACAGGAAGAGAAATGAGGAGGTTAGGGCAGATTTGGGCGTGTGAGAAGCGTGGTAGAGCTTGTAGAGAGGAGACAGCTTGGTGGTACGGACATGTAAAGGATAGAGAGCAACGAGCCCAGAAAATATCTGGGAAATGGATACGGAGGGCAGAGGAAGTGTTGGAAGAGCCTAAAGTTAATGGAGCGACTACGTGGTTGGCAAATTGTAAGAGAGGAAGAACTCCAGGATGTGGAGGCGTGAATGTGGATGGATAGGAGGACTTGGAGAGTTCGTGCAAGAACACTGACAGATAGCATGCATGCTGCAGGAGATGTTAAGAAAGGTGATATAACTATATATATATATATATTATATATATATAATATATATATATATATATATTATATATATATTAATTATATTATATATATTATATATATATATATATATATAATTATATTAGTGATGCAGGTAATTTCATTTTTTTCGCATCCGCGGATGCGGATGTTTGATTTTAATATCCGGGATGCGGATGTTTTATATATATATATATTATATATATATAAATATATATATATTATTAATATATAATATATATATCATTATAATATATAATATATATATATATATATATTAATATAATATAATAGGCCCAGCCTCTAGAAGCCACCAAATCCATATTTCTCTCGCATTTTCGAATAACACAACGATGATAGGTGAAATAAACCCGAGCCGTTCACTCGTCCATGACGTATATGTAAATGAACCTGCGCGCCAAGAGGGCTGAGGCATGTATTTACTCGCTTGGACTTGTGAGTAGGCCTGCGTCTCCAGAAAACAACTTATAGTATAATTTACATCCTCAGAATGTACAAAGTGAAAACTGACCGTGACTTTCTCCAACTTCATTGCATGTTATAGGAAATAAAGATTCAATAAGGTGCTCAAAATTGTTATTACTTATCCTCACTGGATAAAATCAGCTTACTCCTACATTACATGAATAGTCGATATATGTGAAAGCTGTCATTGATATTATCTCAGATGTTTTTCCTCTTCAACCTTTTTTAACACATTCACTGTTTTAATATATTGCGTAAACTTGACGCTTTATGGCGTACATCGCGTGCCGAAACGGAGAACCGTATCAAAAAAATGTCGAGAGGAAGAGCGCACCGATGCGATGTATTTTAATGAATGCAGTTTCAGTATAGAAGCCATAAAATATACATAACAATTCGAACTTCGACATGTAATTTGTGTCGCAAGGCACAATTCGTATTTACGCGTGCGGCGCAAGTATATCACAACGTTAACATATCCAAATCCTCACTTAATGAATTAAATAATTGAACTATATATTCCTACAAACATATTTCATTACATTAAACATTACCAGTTCAAGAGTGATATTCATCCGCCTGCTCATATTTAATATTTTGTTAGAAAAAAAAACTTGTCTCCTTGGGGTGTGTGTGGAGACTACCTGTATGTCTATAGGATATACATATTAGTATATTAATTTATTATATTATTATTAATAATTATAGGGATGGACTAGGATTAAGTTGAAATAGTCCTGGAATAATGACGGATTACCGTAAATAATCCGCTGTAAAGTATTAAAAACTCGTGATATATATACCGATATATTCTGCCGTATAATCCGTTCAGTGTAATATTTATCGTACAGTTACTGTTAATATAATATATTATACCTCACTAGTTAAATTTATTTCTGAATAAATAATAATTTTAAGTACTCATAATCACAATATTAATTTATCAGATATATTGTTATATATTTGTCTATATATTTACTATTACTACGTATATATAATATAAATATCATTTATAAGATAATAATTTAATAATAAAAAATATAATATATTATATTATAATTATATATAATTATATAAATATATATTAACAATAATAAAGATATATTGATTTTGGACATAGAATTATTTCTAGGAATAAAATAGTGTAAGATTTACTACTTGTATTACTTAATACCTCTTTTCACCCTCACGGTATATGATGAATATATATTATAGGTTAGTGACTAAAAACTATCACCTCACTAGGTGCGGCTAAGTGACTCGGTGCGACCGGTGTGCCGAATGACTGGTAAAATATGATTCTCTACTCACCGTAGTGAGTTACCGTTTGCAGTGATGTACCCGCGGTATTAGCAATTTTTATTTACTTGTTGTATTGGCAGTGCCTCATATAGGTGCTATAGGTTATGCAAATGTCATGGTGGTTCGGCACGATTTCGGCGGACGGTCACGTTCGGTGGAGGGTCACCGGCACCGCACCGCACCAGCTGTATGCAGCACCAGCACCGCCCACCAGCACACGAGTTTGAACTTGGCATTCACCGCCACCGCCACCGCACCGATTCCATGGTTTGGCGCACCGCACCACCGCACCAATAGTTGCGCACCACGCACCGCACCCGGTGACGCACTTCTTACTATAGCCACTGTGACTGTACAAACTGTAGTGTTGGCTAAGGAATTAAGAAGGAATAACAAAGAATTCGATATTTTATCACTCTATTTATTTACTTCTTACAACATATAATTATTCCATATTTCATATATATATATATTACTATATATATACTATATATATATATATATATACTCATATATATAACCTTATATATATATAATATTATATAGATATACTATTCACTAGTAATAGCGTTAATATGGTATATCTCCACCGTGCCTATCTTTAGGATATTTTAAGACAGCATATTTTACCATATCAATAGATGTTTTAAAAATTAGTATATATATTATTATAAATATATATATCTATAATATTATAATATATATTAATATATATAATAATATATATTATATTATAGATTATAATTATATTATATATATATATATATATAAATACTATATATATTTAATAATATAATTATATTATATTAATTATAATAAAATAAATATAATATAAATCATATATATTATATATAATAAATATATATAGATATATATATCCTGTAGATTATTTTAGATATTAATACCATTATTTATCATATATATATTAATTATATAATATTATATAATATTATATATATATTTATATTATAAATTTATATATATATATATTAATATATTAATAAATATATATATGAATTAATATATATATATATTAATTATAATATATATAATATATAGATAATTATAAATATAATATATTTAATAATAATATATAATATATAAAATAAATACTACGCTGATATGTAATATATCCTGATAGATAATTTTAGAATTTACTAAACAGCTAAGTCCTTTTACCAAATGCAAAAATAATATTTATCATATATCGTTAATTAGGTTATATAATATTATAATATATTATAAATATGGCTGAGATCTATCTATAAAGGTATGGACCCTACAGTATATATATACTATTATTAGTATATTAACGATATATATATAGTAATACCTAAATATATATCTATCAATTATTAAAGCTATAGATATATATACTACTATATCACCTATAATATTCTAAATAAGTAGAGGTGTAGTATTAAATATACTTGTTAGATTGAATAGAGTAATTATCAAGTGTTATTAAAAGAATTTAGAATTCAATAATATCGACAGGTCACCTATATAACTTTTTAAACAACTTTCGAATTTAAGCTGTTGGCTTCCGATCGGTTATTAGATTACGCCTCTTAGTAATCCGTCTTGTCTTCTTCGAACCGTATGTGCATAGATAGTAAAGAAAAAGTTTGAGGCAACTTATACTCAAGAAGTATTGGAAACAGAAGCCTCCTTTATCCTTCCAGAAAATTTGTTATGAGATGTCGAGTTCGATATTGTTTCTCCTAATATATGCCTTTTGTCCTTATGAAAAAATAATTTCTTACCACTTGTGTATACCGAATTCGAAAGCTTATGATGTATTATATTAGTGAAGACCTGAAATAACACAAGAATAATTCACCTCTCACATGTCACATTATCGCACCTCCGATTTGTAAGTAAATGTCAAAACATTAATGACGAGATGTCTTTGAAAATAATAAATATATATCATGAACAACAAATTTCGAAGAAAATGGTCTTAAGGATCTCCTTTACACGAGTATCAGTGTGGATTGCTACAGGTAACGTACCGCTTTCCTGAGTATTTCATATTCCTTTAAAAAGCCTTTCAATAATACCCATTATAATATTATCTCTCCAAGTCAGAATCAGAAATGAGTTTTTTCTGTAAATATTTGGAGCACAAAAACCCTAGTTAACATAAGACAAATGGGTATTTGATACGTAATTGCGCGAATTAGTCTTTGAGTGTAGCTTCAATTTATGGAGTGGGTCTTTAGCCTTCCTCTTTCATGAATTTCTTGATGCATAATTCTTCCCTATTGACTGAATAACTGAGAAGTCTTGTATGAGCGGATAGCAGTTGGAACAATAAATATCGGAGAGTGTAGGATATATACTTCCACCCAATATTATATTTGCGATGCTTCTTTTAATCACCGGTGCTCAGAGAAAATATCTTGCACAATTCTTCCTAACATATTCCATTTTCATTTTTTTGAGTAGCCAGTTGAAATGAGAAGTTTAACTTACATAGCATAGACAATTACATAACTGCTCTGTGCTTCGTGACTGACAGCTTCAGAATCATTAATCATAGGTAATGTAGACTATTCCATAACTAGTGTTTTACAATCTCTCGTCCAATTTTGTTTTGACTTATGCTAGATAGATATTTTATTCACTGAATTATATTATAGATTTAGCTTGTAGTCATATTCAAAATTTGGAAATACTTTATGCTAATATTACGTTGCATTTATTTACGAACTATTATCAACATGTGTTGATATAATAAATGTTGAAGTATTTTATGTGGATTTTTGGAAATAAAATAAAATACGGATCAATTACAATAGGTTTATAGATATGATGCAATTATGCAAGAGTATATCTTTTAATTATTCTAATATTATTCTGTTACATGATTTAAAACTAAATTAATGTTCTTAATATATATATTTGTAACTCAGCAAAGGAAAGCATTCTTAAATTTAAGTTCTGTAAAACACTTAGATATTTGAAGCACTTAATGTTTATCACGTTAAATGTATGAAGATTTCTATTCACATGGAATGTAATTTCCGATACTAAAAAACACGCAATTTACCAATGAAATTACACAATTGAGTGTGAAGTTTAGGACTAAAACTGAGACTTGATTATTTAGTGTGCATGTCTATAAATCGTAAATTGTTACATTATAATAGTGCATACTTTAACTACCATTAAATGAGAAAAAACTCAGACTCTGTACTTAGCACACACCTACTATTGAATTGTGTTGTGTACTCATGTCGTCGTACAAAACCACCTTTGTTACTAGATATCCAGACAATAGACAAAGCTCTTCATTTCGGGGCTTTATATTCAGGATCGAGAAAACTCAACAGTTTCTTTAACATAAGAGAATACCCTCATATATAGATATTAAGTATATAAATAGTTATATATATGTTTAGGTCCCGATAATGGTAATTTATTTATATATTATAGTTTAGTATATTAGCTATTACTCATATTATACTAGTATATTATAGTTATTAATATATAGGGTATAATATAGGTATAGTGATATATTTTAGATATATTATGTAGTTATATATAAGTTAGGTAATAGTCATATTTATTAATATTTTACTACCCTCGTAATATATATAACTTATAGTATAAAAATTAGGTATTATAGGTGAAATAAAAATATAAATAGTATAATATAATATAATAAAATATTAATATATGTAAATATCTATATATTATATATGTATTATTCATAATTTTAGATATCCATATAAATCAATATATTAATATAAATGAATATAATATATATAAATACTACTACCAGTGGATACCTACGTTACCTTACCTACATTACTCTCATAAATATAGTTTATATGCAGTATATTATAACTATATAAAATATTAAGTATATATGAAATGATACATAAGCTAATTTATAGTAACGTGCGCGAGCCACTCACAAACTTT
>JABUQX010113046.1:20000-22500 GCA_015478945.1 Trachelipus rathkii | reverse complement strand
ATGCAATCCCTCTATAGTTTCCACATTCTGTTTTATCTCCTTTTTTTATATATGGGGCAGATTGTTGCCCTACTCCATTCACCAGGCACAACCTCATCTCTCCAACACCTGTTCATCAGATTTAACATCCGTCTTGTCCCTTCAACTCCCATTTCCTTCAGCATCTCCGCAACTATTCCATCTTCTCCCGCCGCCTTTCCGCTCTTCATACCTTTCAACGCCACCATCATCTCCTCCTCCGTGATCAACCACTCGTCCTCTCTCCCATCCTCCAACAAATCAAGATCTCGCAATCTCTCCGCAACGCCCTCCACATTGTACAAATACTCGAAGAATCTCCTCCATCTCTCGTCAATCTCCCTTTGGTTTACTATTAGGACTCCGTTTTCGCCCTTTATAGCTCGTACCATTGGTGTCAAGCTTTTCCTGTAATTCTTAGCTATGTTAAAAACCAGCTTTCTTACTCCTGTCACATCTTCTTCCAACTCGTTTCTGATTTTTTCCCAGGTGGTTTCCTTTTCCATTCTTTTCACTCTATCAGACTCTCGCTGAGCCTCTACATATTCTCTTCTCTCCAACTCACCTCTCGTTTTTATCCATTTCCTAAAACATCTCAACCTCCCTTGTACAGCAGTTTTAACACGTTCCGTCCACCATGGTGTTTTCTTCTTTTTTGTTCCTCCCTCCATTTTTATTCCCATCGTCCCTTCTGCGCTCTTTAGCCCCGCTTCCTTAAAAGTGTTCCAGCACTCATCAACACTTTGTCCCTCCTCTTCTGCTGTCATATTGTTTCTTATTTGCCACTGATAGTTCTCTCTACATCCTGCCTCTTTTATCCTTTCTATTTGCACTCTCCTTCTCATCTTTCTTGGATGGGAGGTATGTTTCTTTAATATCATCTTCCCCAACACCATAAGGTGGTCCGCATCTCCAGACACGGAAGGTACGGTACACTCTTTACATCTCTAAATATCTCCTTTTTATTAGTTAGTATCAGATCTATCATGGATTTCTTCACATAGTCAACCCTTTCTCTGCTCCATCTATACCATGTCCACTTATGGCTTTCTCTATGCTTATAACAGGTGTTCATAACTGTCAATCCATTCTGCAAACAGAAATCTATAACTCTCTCCAGCTCTGTTTCTCTCGCCAACGCTGAAGCTCCTTTGACACTTTCCACACCTCTTCTCTGTGTTCCATCATGTCCATTCAAATCTCCCATTATCACTATTTTTTACGCATATGGTGCCCTATTTTTAATTTCCTGCAGTTTCCGATAAAACTCTTCCTTTTCAGCTTCAGTTCTTCCTTGTTGCAGTGCATATACCTGTATAACAAAACATCATCATTCTTTCATCTCCATAGTCCACACTTTCTACTCTCTGTGCCATTTCTTCCGTCAAAATCACTCCCACCCCATGTCTATGTACCTCTCCACCACTGTACATCAATTGATAGTTATTATGTATTGTTCTGCTTCCACTTCCCAAGAGTCTGGTTTGACAGACTCCCAAAATATCCAACTTCCTTTCCAGCATCAGCTCCACCATCTCCTCCTTACCCCTCAGGGTTCCAACATTAGGATTTCCGTTCTCAGGTCCTCTATCGCGCGGTCGTCTTCGTCTAATCAGTCCGTGGTTCCGAGGCAAAACAGGAGTTTCTTGAGCAATGTCACTTCGCCAGCGGCTTGCTAGGCCTGTCCCGGTTGCAGGTCCACGGCTCCTTATTTATATATTTCGGAGCTACCCTCCTTAGAGGGTCCTTCCCCCATCCGCCACCTGGGGGACGCGCCTGGTAGGGGTTAACTCCCCATATATATATATATATATATATATATATATATATATATATATATATATATATATATATATATATATATATATATATATATTATATTATATATATAAATTTATATTTTGTATATATATATATATATTATAAATAATTTCTATTAAGCTTTAACTGCTATAAAATGGAATTTTAATTCTTAATCTTTCCTTTTCATAAATTTTTTAAAAAGTTAATTAACTAAATATTGCAATTTATTAACTATTTCATAATTAACATAATAATATCCTATTAAAAAATTAAAATTAATTTTTGTTAACATATTCTCTATAAATTATTGTTTTTTTCAATGTTTCAGGAGTAACTATTTCTCCTATGGCGTTATGATTAGCCAATAATAATAGAAATATGCATCTTGATTAGCTCTTATAGCACTCCTGTGATTGGCTCCTAAATGTTGATGCAATTTTATTGTTTTCGTTTTTTTATTATTATTTTTGATGATTTTTTTTGAAATTATATAATAGACTCGGATTCGAATCCGGATTCGGAATCGAGCTACGAATCCGAATCCATATGTGTAAAAATAACCGATCGAATCCGAATCAGCACTTCGGATTCGAATCCGATCCGAATCCGTGTGTGTGGGAATGTTCGAATCCGAATATCCAATTCCGAATCCAGTACAGCACCTTCGGATTTGAATCGA
>JABUQX010113046.1:0-2500 GCA_015478945.1 Trachelipus rathkii | reverse complement strand
TATATATATATATATATATATATATATATATATATATATAGATTTCGGTGGCTACAAATTAAATTAAAAATTAAAATGAGGCTGAAAGGTAACGCCTGTTCTCTGCTTTAAAATCTGATAAATTGCAGACAAGGTAATGAAACAAAGAAGAAAGAGCTGAAAGAAGGTCAAAGGTTTATTCAATGAAGATTAATATTATTTTTATTTTCCACATAATCTCCTCGAACATCAATACATTTCTCGAAAACGTTGAACCCACTCAGGAATTCGGTTTGAAGAAGCAGTGATCTTTTTCCCGGAACAAATCTGCCACCGATTTCTTCACCCCATCATCTGAACCAAATCTCACTCCCCTGAAGACTCCTTCAACTTTGGAAATAAGTGAAAATCACGGGGCCAGATCGGGACTGTAAGGGGGGGGATTAATAACCTCGACGTTCAGGGTTAAGCTTCTAAAGCGTCTGGTCACTGCAATATGGTCGAGCATCGTCATGATGAAAGAGGAAAACGGTTCGGTTTGGTCTTATTCGACGTATGCGGTTCTTCAATTTCTGGAGAGTTTCACAATAATGATTGGACTTTACAGATATTTACACAGATAATTCGAATAGACAAGGCACTCCGCATCCCAGATGCTGTCAGCATGAGTTTAGCCGACGGTTAAATAGGCTTTCGTACGCAGGGTGAGCTTGGGTGTCTGAATTCCATAGAGGCTCATTTTTTATCCTGGATCGTAGTGGTGGACCGACGTTTTGTCTCCCGTTACAATGTTGTGAAGAAATTGACTGCCCTCTTGACGATAACGGTCTAGAATTTCATTAGCAAATATCGACCAGTTGTTTCCTCATGTCTTCTGTAAGCTGACTTGGCACCCAAGGAGCATAAATTTTTCGAGAACTTGAACACGCTCTTTCGAAATTGCAAGCATAGAAGTAATTTCGGACTGAATAATTCGTCGATTTCTCTGAATAATGTCATCAACGCGAACATGATGATACTCAGTGGTCACTGTAATGGGGCAGACACTTCTCGGAGCATCATGAATCGACATTTCACCTTTATTGGAAAGAGTTGCTTTGTAGATCCATCGACGAACGTTGCTAACATCTATAGTAGTATCCATTCCATACACCTCAAGCAAACGACGAAGAATTTCAGCCGCATTCTGTACACCTTCGGTATGCAAAAATTCAATCACTGCACGTTGCTTCAACAAAGTATTACTATTAGCTTCCATGTTTCTATCTCTGCACAACAATGAAATCAATTAATTATACCGCTCGCGTGTCAAATCTATTCTACAAACTTCAATCTTTCGATTACAGGGCAGTACATGTTTATACCCGTTTCCGTTGCTTAGGCTACGTACACATGATGGCGTTGCAACGTGCGCTAAGCAACGCACGTTCCAACGCGCGCTGTCTATCACGGCATACTATATGATGACCACAGGCGGCGTACACATGCAGCGCGCGCTTTGTCTTCAACGCGCGCTGAAGCGCGCGTCTAGCAGGGCCCTCGAATTCTTTTATTTGGAATTCAGCAACAGCAGACGTTACTTTCAGCCCGCCTTCGTGTGTATATATATATATATATATATATATATATATATATATATATATATATATATATATATATATATATATATATATATATATATATATATATATATATATAAAGGACATTGGTAGTTGGGGTGGCTAGTGGCTACCCACTACCACTTATCTATTCGTTAGGAACGCCTATGCGTGCCTCGGACCTGTCGTTACAACCGTAAACGACGTTTTTCTTTCAGCAAAACTGTATGAAACGTCTAGATTAGGTAATAAAACGGGGCTTATAAATTGGGTTTATAAAGCTAAATATATCATATACATATTTTATATTACGCGTATTCAAATAAGCAAAACAATTCCGGAGCCATAAATGAAATCGAAATTCGGAATCAATAAATATTAATTGATCGGGATCCGATGCCGAAGCCCGATTTGAAAACCTTCAAGGAACGGAATCGAAATCGGAAATCTAATATAGCTGGAAAAAAAAAAAAAAAAAAAAAAAAAAAAAAAAAAAGAAAAAAAGAAAAAAAAAAAAAGAAAAAAAAAAAAAAAAATAAATAAAAGATACAAAGAGAAAATGATAAAAAGAAAGAAAAATAATAAAAAAGAAAAAAGAAAAATGAAAAAGAAAAATATAAAAATAAAAAAGATAAAAAGATAGAAAAAGAAAGGAAGGAAATTAATATATATATATATATATATTTATATATATATATATATATATATATATATATATATATATATATATATATATATATATATTATATATATATATATATATATATATATATATATATATATATATATATATATATATATATATATATATATATATATATATATAGGTATATATATATATATATATATATATATATATATATATATATATATATATATATATATATATATATATATCTATATATATATATATATATATATAT
>JABUQX010113045.1:12500-16518 GCA_015478945.1 Trachelipus rathkii | reverse complement strand
ACGGTAATGTCTATAGTTATATTTACATTATATATATATATTATCTATATATATATATATATATATATATATAAAATATTATATATATATATAATATATATATATATATATAATATATTATCATATATATATATTATGATATAGGTATATATGACGTATATTATATATATCCCGATTTAAAGTTAGGGTATCATATTATGACGTCACGTATTTCGCAAGTAGGTGATATTATCCATGAGAGCGGAATCAGTTGGGATACAGACCCTACACAGTACGAACAGTGTAGTGATTAAGTATGGGACATTTAACTACTTTCAAAGGTAGGTGTTTATTTTCAAAAACTTGCGTACACATGTACTAATTATACTTCTGATTTTCGACAAACATCCATTACACATACCGGGACCCTATCAAGAGATACGCAAAGTTTAGCGCTTATGTACGACATGGCCACGCACGGAAGCAGCGGCATGTTGTGAATGATGTGGCACGAAATACTACATACTTTTGATATAAAGAGTCCCTATGTTGGATGGGGCATAGAGAGAAAATTCGGAGACGAATATTGTGCTATAAAAATATCATAGTCAACTAAAGATTAAAATGAAAGATTCTGCTACATATTCATCTAAAAATTTTATCTAGATTAACGTACTTTAGCCAGAACAAGATCTTAGATCACAAGTACCATAGCTGAGTTACAACCTATAATATTAATAAACTTACTATACCGTAAATGAGACTACCTGAGAGCAAACCTATACGCTTTCATTGTCGCGTCAAGCAGCTTTGTATCACCACATGGTGTTTTGATGTGGTAGTGGGTAGGACAACTGCATCAGTATACAATATATGATGCGCAGTCAGGTCAGTGAAAAGTTCACTACTTAATTCGCCATCCCTGTCACACTCCATCAATAAGGTAGCGCCACCGCCTATACTCCGTACCGATCATTCCAAGCCCTCGCACCTCTAATTATCACTAAGCAGCACACGCTACAAGACTGCCTTATATAATCTCTTAACGACAAGACTAGGGCGATGCGCTAAGCTATAAAAAAGACGCAACTACCCATTCGCTAAAAGGCACAGAATTACTACTCAATAATTAAGATTTAACCGTAAATAACCTAGGAAGTATTTATACATATACATTGAGATAAACTCAGTGACTCCAATCATATACTCATCTAATAAGAATTAACAATTAGACTAATAAATATCGAAGCTTTAAGTGAATAATAATAATTAAATAATAAATAAGTAATAATAATAATACAATAAACTTAATACAATAATAAATAACTCACAGTATCCAATAATCTACACATCTATACTTAATAACTTAAAGTAATAATTAGACTAATATCAACTAATTAATACCCATAAACATAAGATACTAATAATATCGCATAATTAATATAATGAAATCAATTAACTCAATAACTACAAATCGTAATAATAATACTCTAATTAAGACATTAATGACCAATCACCAACTATAACGTAATAATAATAATAATAATAATAAATAATACAGGATAATAATAATTGATAATAGGTATTAATTATATTCAGTAATTACAATAATAATTTTAATTACTTGACACAATAATATTAGTAATAATAGTGCACTATCCTAATAATAATAATAATAATGCTACAATTATTTAACATAAGCCTACATCATTAATAATTAACTACTATAATAATAATCTATAATGAATAAATAAGTAGTCTAGGGATATAATAAAAAATGAGATAATAATAATAATTAAAATATAATAATAAACGTATAATAATAATAAATAATAATAATAATAATAAATAGAAATAATAATATAATAATACATCAATACATATTAACACTAAAGCCTTTAAATACCACTCAGATTGACTGACTGTTTTCGAATAAAGTCTTACTACTCTTAAAGACCCTTCTGAACTCATGATGAATGACATAAAAATCACTGGTAATGAGCGTGGGCTCGCCAATATTTTTCTAAAACAACATATATTCACGACCGTAGGAGCTCTGTCGCTCTCCGTGATCCTGGTTACCCTGATCATATTTGATATTCTTACAGTAAACAAAATAAACAAACCTCAATCAATTTAGAACTAGTATACCTTCGTTACTTCTTGTAATAAACTAAAACCAAAAATCCAAATAAGAACAAAACAGAACAACAAATGAAACACGGCATTTCAGGAGAAGGAACAACCGAAAGATCACCATTAAACATAGAGAATTAGGCATCAAATTTGAAATTTCAATGAAGAATAAATAGAAAAAAAAAAAAAATAAAAAAAACAAAAAAAAGACAAACTCTATGAATTAAAATATAAACGAACAACAAAAATAACAGAAAAAAAAAACAAAAACAAACGAAAAAACAAAAAGAAAAAAAAACAAAAAAAAAAGGAAAATAAAACAACAGAAATGAATGACAAAAAAAAAAAAAAACAAAAAAAAAAACAAATAAAAACAAAATAAAAAAAGACAACCCCCACAACAAAACGATAAACAACCCAGTAATGGGCCACGCAATTGTGCAGGTCATACCGGTGTCGGAGCGCGGAGCACATCCCGTTGCATACGCACCTACTCGGTACTACCGTCTCGTCGTGCCTAAAGGACAAGATCATCTAATCTACGATTTATAAGCCCGGCGCCGGTCCATATATAAGATCCTAATTTATAAGTACGTCTCCTCCCCACCACCCTCCACACTTGACCCTTAAGGTTCAAAGGTTAAACATAATCTACGCACTTTAATTTCGGACATGAGACCCCACTTTGCGATATCATTCACTGACTCGTATTAAGGTACAAAAAAATAGTCCATAACTCTGTCTACCATCATGCTAAATACATGGAACTTTTATCAACGTCAAATAATGCAGACATTTATTTATAAAACAAATCGACGAATTAGTCTCTTATTAAATAAGCTTTTTCTTGTGTGTTTTCAAAAAGGCTCATTTCGAGTACTTCTGTATTTCCAAAACAAAAAACTAAAAAAAAATCGCCCAAACAACCATGTAACTTAAAACAACAACATACACCCTAGTGGATATCTTCTCTAGCCACCTCGAAAATTAACTATCAAAGTAAACAATTTAACTAGGTATTTGAGAATGGCATCACTGCTCAATAATGTGTGACAAATCACTTTAATATCAGACCATGTTTGCTTATTTTCAAAGTCCTTGTAACATTAATGAGTATCTTGAAGTTTTAATACTTAAAATTATTGAAAGAGTTCTGTTAAGGTATAATTTTTAATTTAGTACTGAATGCTATAAACCTTCCGAAGAATTTCCACCAGGAAGACTGCCAACCTTAAAGCAGGTATTGGAAAGATGCCTTTTTTTCAAAGAGTATAGAACAGAAAATGTTCAAAGAGAAGTTAGTGAAGAGCTTTATAATTTATGGATAAAGTATAATGTTTACCCCATATCTGCAAATGCTATTCAAATGAGATTAAATAATCACCTAAAAGAGTTTTCAAGACTTCTGAATTATGATAAGAAAAAACAAGGTCCTAAATTTAAATTGGACGCTTCAAAGTTTATAGAAGATTCAAACAAATTATTTGACATATTTCAAAAAGACCATAAAATTCTAGCAGCTGCAGAAAGAAAATATTTGCTAAAAATGACAGAAGATGATCATAAGTTTTATGAGGTGAGTAACTGAGTATGTTAAATGGAAACTACCTACCTATTTTAATTTTATAACTTATAGATATTGGTAAAATACATTTAATTAAAGTATCAAATAATAATAAAGTAATCAAAATATTGTTTTAATTTAAATAACATTTTGCATGTAATTTCTTATAAAGAATGAAATCTATCATAGTCTTAGTCAACAATGGTTATCAAATTTTGATGCTTTCATTAATTGCACATTTTTTAAATTTTAATAAGGAGGATCCAGAAAACTGAATTTATGGACCTTTTTTTTACAGGACCAAAGAACTGTCAGAAGGGGCTACTGTACTTCAAAACC
>JABUQX010113045.1:0-2500 GCA_015478945.1 Trachelipus rathkii | reverse complement strand
CTCCTAATGCATGACAATGCAAGCCCACACAAGGCCCAATGTGTGAACCACTACCTTAGGGCGGTCCAAATTACCGGCTGTGGGAGTGGCCAGCTACTGATTAGGTTCGGTACCTCAACCAACACAAAGCATACTAAACGTCGTGCATTCCGACAGCTGCAACCCCTCCACGGACCCACGCCGGAACCTCTGCGACGGGCATCGCACGACATATGGGATCAAAGTCACTGTCCAGGACATTCGCCACTCATCGAGACAGCATGCCAGGACAGTGTCAGGCCAGTCATCCGTGCCTAGAGAAGGTTCAGATTAAAACGGTATTATACGAATGACCCAACGAAACCCCCCGCCGCGGCCGTCGGACGTAACGTAACTAACATTGTGTTGTTTGCAGGTGCCGAACCTCAACCCTACTACAGACCTTTTGGCTGCCAACTTGGGCCCTCACGACTGCCTATCAACCTACGGTTCTTGGGAGGAATCCACCATTTTTATTTGTGCATTGTCCAAATAAGTATCTTTGCGCGTTCTCAAATTTTTCTACCCTTACCTTCGCGCAGCGTAGCCATTGGGTACGTATATATTTTGGACGAGAGTTTTATATATATATATATTATATATTATAAGTATATATTATAATATATATATATATATATAGTATATATATATATATATATATTATATATACTATAGTAGTATATATATATCTGATAATAGTAAACAAATTTTATGAGTAAGAACAAGCCCACGTTAGATAACAATCCGACAAAAAAATATTTTTTTTTTTTAAGCGGCTCGAGCCATATCTGGAAAAACTAAAATATATATATATACGTATATAACCCTATATATATATAATTTATCATATAGTATTATATATATATATATAATATATATATAATATTATACTATATTATATATATATATATATATATAATAGTATATCAATATAGTATATATATACTATATCATATATAAATATATCTTTATATATATTAATATATTATAATATATATATCTATATATATACGTATCTATTATATATATATATATATATATACTATATATAGTATATATATATAAGATATATATACTATAATACGTAAATATATATAGTATATATTATATAAACACATACATGTTACATAGCACAACATACTATATGCAAATGAAAGATATCACTGACTACTTTATTAATACTATCACTATCATTACAATCATTATCACCACTATCACTAACAGTATTATTAACGATAACTATTAATGACTATACTACCAATTATTTAAACACTCACTATTTTCATTAAAACTAGTATTATCACTAATAATTTTATAATTGTTATTACTATTATTAGTATTACTTATTATTACCATCATTACTATCTATTATTTTTTATTTATTATTTATTATTATTTTAGTTATTAATTATTGTATTATTATTTATTTATTAGTTATTATTATTCATTATTATTATTATTCTTCATTATAAGAACGAAATATTTGTTATTATTATTCAATCTATGTATTAATTAAGATGTTCATGTACTATTATTATTATTATTATTATTATTATTATTATTATTATTATGTAATATTATTATTGATTATTAATTATTGATATTCATTATTATTATTATTATCTCATTATTATTAATTAATTATTCATTATCTATATTATTATTATTATTTCGCGATATTATATTATTTTATATTATTATTATTGACACAAATTATTAAACACTATCACTTTATCATTAACACTCGTTTTTAATCTAATTAATATTATTATTTACCAGTGTAGATTAAAGAATGAATCCCAATCTCTAGCACCACCATCGTAATCTGTAGCAGTTCCCTGCCTTGTGATGCTGAAATGAAGATTCGGAGAGGCGTCATAACCACACAGTTTACCACTTAAACAAAAGTTCCATTTGATAAATTAAAACCATTAGATTAAATTTTTTTTATATTTCTTTGCACATATTGAAAAATGCATTGTATCACATTTTTATACCTTAAAGGAAGAAATCACAAAGTTATTTTAATTCTAAAAGTTGAAATATAATTTTCATTTAATGAAATATTCTTTTAAACAAATTTTTTTTCCAAAAAACATCAAAAATTTCAAATATCTCTTATATATATCTATATAATATATATATAGTATAATATACTATATATATATATATATGATATATATATATATATATATTAATAGTATTATAAAATACTAAAAAATGTAGAAAAAGAACTACAATGACTTGTAAACAAGAAAATGTTATATAATATATATCATATTATATGATATATATATCTAATCATATATATATAATAATATATAGTATAAATTATATATATATATATATAGTAATATATATAGTATATGATATATATATATCGTACTATGATATATATATATATATATAGTATATGATATATCGTATATATATTTATACACTAGATATATATATATATAGTACTAATAGTATGTATTTAATA
>JABUQX010113044.1:0-12694 GCA_015478945.1 Trachelipus rathkii | reverse complement strand
AAAAAAAAAAAAAAATAAATAAATTAAATTAAAATAAATATTGCTATTTTTTTTTTTAGAGAAGGGAAATATATAATTATATATTATTTGTAAAGGTATTACACGGCCCAAGTAGGGGGCTCGAGCCGACGGGGAAACACATGGGGGACGTTTATCCATACCCCGTAGGGAGGGCGGATGGAACCCTCCCGAACACCCAAATACAAGAGCGGGGGTTCCGGAGACCCTCCCCGGATGGGGGAATTAGTCCTACCCCCGTAGTTCCCGAAAAGGCGAGAAGGACCCCGACTCCTGCCCATCGGTGCGGTTATACCCTTGGGGTATCTTTAGTAAAAGAAAAAAACACAAAATAATAGAAAGTCTAATTTATTTTAACGAGAACCAATAAAAGGTCTCCTAAATAGGCTCTCAAATGCATAAAATTTACTATGAATTATTTGCAATAATATTTTTTATTTTTTTTTTATTTTTTTTACATTTTCATATCTAAATTTTACCAGATTCCAAAAATGTATTCATTTTCGCTGTAGCGTATTGTAGTTTTTGAGATATTTTTTTTTTTTTTTTTTTTTTTTTTTTTTTTTTTTTTTTACATTTCCGCCCTAAAATTGGACCAGCATTCCAGCAATGTATTCCTTTTCCCTGTGGCTATTGTAGTTTTTGAGATATGGATTTGATGATAGTGTCCCTCTAAACCATATTATCACCTATATATATTATTATATATAAATATACTATATATATATATATATATATATATATTACTATATATATATATATATATATATATATATATATATATATAATTATATATATATATACTATATATATAGTATATATAATATATATATATATATTATATATATATATATATATAATATATATATATATATATATTATATATATATTATATTATATATATATATATATATATATATATATATATATATATATATATATATTATTACTAATAGACTTGCATAAAAGTATTGGCTTCGCATAGACACAGCGAAGCGTTTCCCCCGCGTTGCTATGACAACGGTGGGGGATGGTCAGATGAATGTAGGGCATGTGGCGCGAGCAGCCTATCTCAAGGTCGCCCAAGGTTTCGATGTGATTTGAGCTAGCTTGAGGGTTCACGTCTTTTTTCGCTAAGGCCACAAACGTTTGTGTATATTGCAATCGTAGTGTCCTTTCTCTGTATATTAAGCTTTCTTGAGTTACATTTTTAACGTGGTTTAGGCACAATTTTTTGCTGTGATTAGGGAATAGTGAATTAGAAATTTAAAATAGAAAGTATTTTCTTCGTCTTCAAATAGTTAAAATGAGTGATATTGATATTATTAATGATCTGATTTTCTCGACTTCCATATGAAGATAAGGTTAAAATTGTGAAAAAAGGTAGGCCTCAGCCATCTCTTCCGGATCTTAAATGTGAATATAAAGAAAAGAACAGGTTGTATACTAGATGTTTTAATGACAATAACTATAAAAAATATCCGTGGTTAACTGGCTCGCAAAAATCTCAAAAATTATATTGTTGGGCATGTTTGCTTTTTTCCACAGATACAAGCCCTTGGAATAAAACAGGTTTTAGCAGTTTAAATTATTTGGTAACAACTTGTGGAAAACACCAAAAATCCATGTCACATACGTGCATTTAGCACGTTGCAAATATTTGGCTCTCAAAGTGTTGACCATGCACTGAATCTGCAAAAGAAAATTGCTGGGACCTCTTCTGTTTTACGACTCCGTCAGTTTTGAATTTTTTTTTGTTTTTTTTTTAATATATTTCTAGTATATGATCCTAACAATCAATTTCAGTGGTAACGGACATGATTCAAAAATATATAGGACCTTTTACGTTTTACAACTCCGTCAGTTTTATTTTTTTTTATTTTTTTTTAACTAAAGGAATACCCAAGGGTAAACCGCAAAGATGGCAGGAGTCGGGGTCTCTCGCCCTTCCGGAAACTACAGGTAGGACTATTTCCCCCCCTCCGGGGAGGGTCTCCGGAACCCCCGCTCTTTGGTATTTGGGTGTCGCGGGGGCTCCTCCGCCCCTCCCCTACGGGGTATGGAAAACGTCCCCCCTCTGTCCCCCGTCGGCTCGAGCCCCCTATTTTTTATTTTTTTTTATTTTTATTTTTTTGCAATTTTTTTTTATTAATTTTTTTTTTACTTTTTTTTAATAAGCTTTATACGCTGATTCGAAATATGTATTGGTTTTTCTGTAAGTTGTCGTACTTTCGAGATTTTTCTTTTTTGAATATTTATATATTTAGCCTTTTTACCTTATTTTTATAATTTTTTTTTTTCTTTTTTTTTTTACATTTATATAAAGCCTATATACTGATTCCAAATAAGTAATTGGTTTTTCTGTAAGTTTCGTACTTTTTGATATATTTCATTTTTGAAAAAATAATATTTACATAAATGTGATTTTTAAATAATTTTAAAATATTTTGAACTTTTATCATGTCAGTAACTTAAATTTCATGTTCGTATAATTTTTTAAACAATTATATTAAAAAAAAAAACAAAAAAAAATTAAAACTGACGGAGTCGTAAAACAGAATAGGACCAATTGCTGACAGTCGGCATAATGAAAAAGTGAAAGAAAACAGAAATGTTTTAAAAAGACTAATCGATGTTGTAGCATTCCTGGTAAACAAGAATGTGCATTTAGGGCACACGATGAGTCCGAGGACTCAAGAAATAAAGGTATGTACAGGGAGCTCTTGGAACTATTATCAAATTACGATCCAGTAATTGCCAACCATTTAAAAAGGAACATCACCTGCAATACAAAATGATTTAATTGATGCAATAGCTAACGAAATTGCAGACAAAATTAGGTCAGAAATATCAGATGCCACATTTGTTGCTCTTTCGCTTGATGAGACAACTGACGTAATGAATAAAAGTCAGTTGGCAACAATTGTACGATTTGTAGATAATGAAGGGAATTGTCAGGAGCGATTTTTGAATTTCACTGACGTCAGTGCGGAGAAAACAGTGCAAACAGCGCAAGGATTAATGAAACGTGATTAAAACTGTAAATGATTTAAACTGTTCAAAAAAGATTGTAGCGCAAACTTTTGACGGAGCAGCTGTAATGGCTGGTCATGCATCGGGACTACAATCCTTGGTAAAGAACAAATATTCATCAGCAACCTATATTCATTGTCATAGTCACAGATTGAATTTAGTTTTACAAAATCCACAAATTCCATAGCAGAATGTAGACAGTTTTTCAATGCTTTATCTGGAATATGCAGCTTTTTTTCACACTCTACTGCCCGTACAATTGCTCTAAAAATATTTATGGAAAGAAAACTACCAGGAGTTTCACCAACTCGGTGGAATTTTTCATCAAGACTTGTATGCACGATCGGTGAATATAGAAAACATCTCGTACAAGTTCTTTTTATCGAATATAGAGGAGGAATATGATTAATTGGAAAGGCGAAAAGTGAGTACTGCATCAGCATCAGGTTTTGTTTATATTTTCTGTGTAAAGTAGGACACAAACTTCTTTATATATTTTCAAAAAAAATTGCACATTTTCTTTTCTCTCTATTTGACATTCTTCAAAATAAATGCATGGACATTTCTTACTGTACCAATAAAGTGAAGAGTTCCACAATACTTTACAGAAAATTAAAGATAATGATTTTGATCTTATTTGTGAAGAAGCTACCAACGATGTTGAAGAACCAAGGCCAAAAAGGCACAAAAATGATGAATGCTCTTCTTCAAGATACCGTCGACTGTTTAGTGAAATTCTCGACACACTGATGTCTAACATTAAATTAAGATTTGACTCTGAAAAAGATTTAAAGTTCGTGTCTTTGTTGGATACCAATAATTTTCTTTCATTTCGCAAAAATTTTCTCCAGAACCTATTATCAGAACTTAAAGAACCGTATGCTTCCAATTTTGATATACTTCGCCATAAAAATGAACTAAGTGTGAAATATAGTTCAGATGACTATAAGGAAAAAACCACTTCACGAAATTACTCATTACATGAAACTGAACAATTTGGACGTTGTATTCACTGAAGTCTACAAACTAGCAGAGCTTATTTTGACATTTCCATCAACAACAGCATCTGTTGAAAAAAGCTTCTCTGCTCTGAAGAGAATTAAGACGTATCTCAGAGCTACACAAGGACAAGTTCGATTGAGCAACTTAGCTCTAATATCAATTGAGAAGGGAATACTTCTAGAAATGAAGAAAGTCTGAAGAAAATTTTTATGAAAATATCACTTTGAAATTTACGGAGAAGGAGAGAAGAATAGAGTTTCTGTTCAAATGAATTGTTCAATTTTTTAATTGTCATATCACTAATTTTTCTAATTATACAATTCCATACTTATTTAATGTTTGAATTCTCCCAGACACAAGACGTGTCGTAACGGTTACAATTGTAATAAAGTAATTTCGAACTGGTAATAATCAGGCAACCTCCTCCCCTACCATACATTTCTCATATATACTTCGAAGCACTTACTGGAGTAGATAGCCCACCTTTGGAATCCAGCATTACGCCACTGATATATATAATATATATAGAATATATATATATATATATATATATATATATATATATATATATATATCATATATATATAATTATATACTATATTATATATAATACGATATATATTATATTATATATTAATAGTGATGTGTATTTTATTTTTATCGGTACTTTTAAAGCAGTGCGTTTTCAAACGGTTGGCTGCGCACCCTTTGCGGGTGCCGTCTCGGAAATACCAGGGGGTGAGCGACAAGCTTGAAGAAAAAAAAGTTAATTTTTAGTATATATATATATATATTAATATATATACTATATATATATAGTATATATAATAATATATATATATATATATTATTATAATATATAGTTATATATATATAATATATATATATAATATATATTGTGAAAGGTGGGGTGCATGAAATCTATTTTTTTATTCTTGGGGGTGCGCCACTAAAAAAAGATTGGGAACCACTGCGTCTAAAGTGTTTTCTTTCTACAACTTTTTTATTATATATAGTAAAAAAATATGTATGACTAACCAAAGGTATGCAAACACCTTTGAATGATGGCGAAATTATATTTCGAATTCTTCGATGATGAATCTGAAATTTTAGATGAAATCTCCGTATAGAATCAGAAGATGAAGAAACGAGTGATGAACTTGAAATAGAACCAGTAGATGATTCTGATACGCAGGAGGAGTATGATCCAGAAATTCAAGAGGAAGAAATTGATGAACGTATTCCAGAATGTAATGAACCTTGCTTATCTACGACATCTAGAAAACGGTGCAGTCGTGAAGAGGACCCAATTGATCCTGACCGATACATTTACAAATTTTCCAAATCTATTATCGCACCTGACCAAAAGGAACAATTGATGGTCCAAAAACTCTTACAATGAAACTGGATCACACACACACTCACACACATCACAATATGAAATCTAATTCCTGCAAGCTCATGCTTTGTAGAAGCTTCGACAACTCGATGGCGAATGCTATTGAACTGTTCTTTACACTAATGAATTGCTTATCATTCTTGAGGACTGGTAGTAAAATGCTACAAATATATATATTGGGACACACGCTAATCAAATAAATACAAGACGCGACAGTAGCAGTTGCGTTCAATACTAATGCTTGCGTAAAAAAGAAAAAAAAAAAAACTTCCACTTAAGCACTACTTGGGATATTATACATGAATTGGTAGTCAGTGACAGATAATCATATTAACAGTATAATAATATGCTAGAAGGCATTTTTATTGATAATTCATGTACCACGGCAACCAATGTCTGAACAGAGGTTTCACTTTCTAATAAGGGTTGTCTTCGATACATCTAGTACAGGAAAGAGAACAGATGACCAATTCTAAAGTTTAGGTGGCTTTGGGAAATGATTATATTCCAGGTAACAACATTTACAAGTTATGAACAGCTGTTAGGTCTTTCGTAGTCGGATGTATCTTCATACAATATATTTCTAATAAGCCTTTGCTAAATACGGACTCTCAAAAATTATGGCATTGTGATGCAGATTTACTAGTTACCATTCTGAGATGCCATACCTTATCTTGCGAAAAAAAAATATGCGGATATACCGAACAACTAAAGGGAATTTTTGTTACTCGGAGAGGTTTTTTCACCCTTGAACTTACGGCGAACCCTACTCTCGGTAGTCACAGAACCATCACTTATCAGATAAACTTGGTTCATCTCATATAAACTTAGCAGCTGAGCTTTTGACTGAAAAGATGACATTAATGTTGGAACACTTAAAGAATAAAAACCTTTTTATTCCAAGTAAGAAAATTCTTTTAGCATCCCGAACGTGTAGGTAAAAAGACTATCTTGCTTTTCTTATTTGATGAAAAAAAAAAAGCAACGCTTGCAAACCAGAAATAAAGAAAAATGATGTACATTCTTTTAAGTTATCTCGACCCAAACACACGAAGCAAAACTAGCGTGAAGGCAACAAACCTACTATAATTTTATTTTATAATCGAAGAAAGGCGGCCAGATTGATTCTTTCCGATCAAATGGGGTTGGTTCCAAACTTTATCACAGCAGAAAAACTAAGAAGAGAAAAACCGGCAACAATACACTCAATCACTAAGTTATAAAACGAACACTACTAGAATGTACCGTATCATTACGAAAAAAATATGCACCTCTAATTATTTCTTTTTATTATATCAATAAGAAAAGGGATGTCTAGAAAAACAACTACTATTAAATTTTTACTTACTTTGCAATACCGAAAACAGCTTATAGCTCCCGATTTTGTCGTAACGCTATTGGTAGCGGAATCCTACAAGGACAAAGTAATAATAATAATAATAATAAACAATAATAATAATATATAATAAATAAAATATAATATAATTAATAATAAAATAATAATATATAATAATAATAATAATATTAAATAATAATATAAATCAAATAATAATTCATAATAATAATAATATAATTGTTAATTAATATTAATCATTAATATTCAATTATTAAATATTAGATAATAATATTAATGTTAAATTAATATTAATATTAATATTAATATTAATATTAATATTAATATTAATATTAATATTAATATTAATATTAATATTAATATTAATATTAATATTAATATTAATATTAATATTAATTATTATATTATATTAAATTAATATATATTAATATTATATTAAATATAATATTATATTAATATTACATATTATAGTTAATATTAAATTAATAAATATTAATATAATATATATTAATAATAATATTTATTATTAATATTAATATTTAATATCAAATATTATAATATTAAATATTGATTTATATTAACTATTTATATTATATTATAATTATATTAATATAATCTTAATATCGAAAGTCATATTGAAATTAATATTGTAAATAATATTAATATCCATATTAATACTATATTATATTAATATTATATTAATATTAATGTTATATTACATATTAATATTAATATTACTGATTAATACTTATTATTAATATTAATATAATTTATATCTAAATTAATATTAGTGATTATTTATATAATATTAATATTAAATAATAATATTAATATTATATTATATTAAATTAATATTAATTTTAATATTAATATAAATTCTATTAATATAATATTAATTATTAAATATTAATATGAACACAATGAAGATTAATATTAATATTAATATAATATTATATTATATTAATATTATATTAATATTAATAATATATTAATATTATATTAATATTAATATTAATAATAATAATAATAATAATAATAATAATAATAATAATATTAATATTAATATTAATATTAATATTAAAATTAATATTAATATTAATGTCATTATTAATATTAATAATAATATTAATATTAATATTATATTAATATAATTATTAATATTAATAATTTATATTAAAATTATTCTTAATTTTTTTTAAAAGTAATCGGAATATATATTAATACTTACTGGTGTTATTACTATAATATTAATTAATAAATCATATTAATGTTAATATTATATTAATTAATATATTATTAATAATTTATCGTGTAAATTTTATAAATATTAATACTTACAAACTATTGTATAATGATTAATATTAATTTATATTTAATTATTATATTAATATTAAATTAATATTATTATTAATATTAATATTAATATTTATATTTAATATTAATATAATAAATATAAAATAATAATATTAATCATTAATTTTAATATATAATAATTAATATTAATATTAAATATTAATATTAATATTAATATTAATATTAATATTAATATTAATATAAATTATTAATATAATATCATATTATTTTAATAATCAATTTAATTAATATTAATATTAATATTATATCTATTTTAATATAATTTATTATTAATATTACATATTTATTATTTTGTATTATAAATTATTTATTAATATTAATATTTAATTTAATATAATATATTCAATATTATCTAAATATCAATATTAATTTAATAATAATATTATATATTATTAATGAGAATATTAATATTAAATTAATAAATATTAATATTAATATTGTTTATATTAATTCACTGTGTAAATATAATATTAAATAATTTATATTAATTTAATCTAATTATATTAAATATTATTATTAAATTTTAATATTTAATAAATATTAAATTAATATTTATTATATTACTATTAATATTAAATGTCAATATTATTATTAAGTCATTAATATTAATATTAATAATTGTATTCTATTAATTAAATATTTAATAACACCTATATTAATATTAATATTATATTAACTATTATATTAATATTAATATTAATATTACTATAATATTAATTATATTACATATTAATATTAATATTAATAATTAATATTAAATGAAGTATTAATATTAATATTAATTAATATTAAAATAAAAAACAAATTTCGTTATATAGCTTTTAATATAATATAATTAATATTAAATAATATGTAATATAATATTAATATTAATATTAATATAATATTAATATTAATATAAATTAAATATCATATTAATATTAAAATTATATTATATTAATATTAATTTTAATATTAATATTATATTAATATTATATTAATACTTAATATTGTATTAATATTAAAAGTTAATATTAATATTAATATTAATATTAATATTAATATTTTATAATATTAATATTAAAATAATATTAATATTAATATTTAATATTAATTGCTATATACTATTTATGTTATGTATAATCATTCAATATTAATAATAATATAATATTAATATTAATATTAAATATTAATATTAATATTATATTAAAATAGTATAAAATTAATATTATTATTAATATTAATAATATTAATATATTACTATTAATGATAATATTATCTAATATTATTATAATTATTATTAATAATAATAAAATAGTAATAATAAATAATAATATAATATAATTAATAATAATAATATTAAACTAATAATAATAATAATAATAATATAATAATAATCATATAATAATAATAATAATAATAATATAATAATAAATAATAATAATAATAATAAAATAATAATACATATATAATAATAATATGAAAATAATAATAATAATAATAATATAATAATAATAATAATAATACATATAATAAAAAATAAAATAAATAAAGATAATAATAATAAAATAATAATCATGAAATAATGAGTAATGTAAATAAAATGAATAATAATAATAAATAATAATAATAAAAAATAATAATATAATAATATAATAAAATAATAATAATATATCATAATAATAATATAATAATAATAATAATAATATAATAACTAATAATAATAATATAATATAAAGATCAATATAATAATATAATAAATAATAATAATAAATAATAATAATAATTAATAATAAAATAAATAATAATAATAAATAATAATAATATATAATAATAATAATAATAATAATAATAATAATAATTATAATAATAATAATTGTAACAATAATAAAAATAAAAATAATAATAATAATAATAATAATAATAATAATAATAATAATAATAATAATAATAATAATAATAATAATAATAATAATAAAACAAAATAATTGCTTTCTGAAACGATGCAAACTTTCATACACTCATTGGAAATTCTCAAGGATTTGAACTTTAATTTTAAAATCAAAGCTAAAGATTAAATTTAAAATAATACAATTATTACAAATATAACAAGTAAGATTAAAACTAATATTTAAAATATGCGAAAAATTAATGTAAAATAGATAATTTAGATTGTGTCTTTTTTCTCTCTCTTCTACATAAAAATGTTAATATAATCGGACATAATCGTTATATTTTATATTAATGTTCTGTCTATGTTTTCTTATAAGAAGGAACTCCGAAATCCAAAGATCAGAAAATTCTCTCTATTTATTAAAAATTTTAGAGCAATTAATTAATATAAAATATAACTTATTGTCCGATTATTGCCTTAAAATTTTTAATTAGAGGAAAGAAAGAAAAAAGACAATCTAAGTTATCAACTTCACATTTATTTTTCGTATATTTTAAATTTTAGCTTTAATCTCACTTGCTATATTTGTAATAATTGTATTATTTAAATTTAATTTGGCTTCGTTCTTAAAATAAAGTCATATCCTTGAAAATGTCCAAATTGAGTGTACGAAAGCTTGCATCGTTTCAGGACTCAATTATTTTGTTTTATTTATTTTCATAATGAAAATTAATGAAAATGTTATGAAGGTTTTTAGGAAATTGGAAATATCTTGACCAAATTATAGTAAGACAAATGCTGATTTTATTGTATCTAATAATAATAATAATAATAATAATAATAATAATAATAATAATAATAATAAATAATAATATATTAATAATAATAATATAATAATAATAATATTATTTATATAATAATAATAATATAAGAGCAAAATTCAATAATAAAAATTAATAATAATAATTATAAGATAAATAAACTAATAATAATAATAATATAATAATAATAAAATATGATAATAATCAATAATAATAAAATAATAGATAATAATAATAATAATAATAATAATAATAATAATAATAATAAAAAATAATAATAATAATAATGATACTACTAATAATAATAATAAGAATAATAATATAATTATAATAATAATAATAATAATAATAATAATAATAATAATAATAATAATAATAATAATAATAATAATAATAATAATAATAATAATAATAATAATAATAATAATAATAATAATAATAATAATGGCGACAACGACAAAAGAATTTTAATAATATTAAAATTCAATCATATAAGAAAAATATCCCAATCGTAAGTGAGAATCTTTTAAAAACTAAGCTTAGGCTGTTTTTATCATATTCAAAAAGAAACGATTTAGCAACACTTAATAATTTACGTAAAAATAATTTAATCGCTATTCAACGACCTGATAAAAGAGGGTGTGTCTAAATTATAAGTAAATATATTTACCACAAGAACCACCAAAACTTTATCTCCGATTTATCAATATTTGCCAAATGTTCCAAAAAAAAGACTGGTGAAGTTAAAAAATTTCTCAATATATTAGCTATTAAAATTACGGATGAATATGTTAAGTATAAAATTAATCGAAATTGTGCCTATAATAATAGACATTAATACGGCTTACCTAAAATCCAAAAGAACTTATAAACTCCTCCCCTACATCCTATAATATATATGATTGGCACTGCTACTCATGACTTTGCATAGTATATTAACAATATTGTTAATCCATACTTAAATGAAAAATTTATGATGAAATCTACAGATAAATTTGTCTTTCACAATAAGGAAACAGAATTTCTCCTTTCTGATTGTATAGTATCACTTGATATTGAAATTCTGTTTACTAACGTTTCAGTTACAGAAACAATAAACATTATCCATAAACGTTTGGTGCCGTAATGTATTATTTCCCCCCTTTCCCGTTCCATGGTGCCAACAGGTCATACCATAACCATGCAAGGCAATAGCTTATTTTATGATAGATTATTTCAATATTTGTCGAAACTTTGCCATCATTATTATTACTCCACGTTCACCATTGGGTCTCACGTTACCCTGGTTATCTTGTATTCTCACAGTGTAATGTAACGCATGGGTGGGACACGCATTTTTCTTTTTTGATTGAAATTTGAATGGCATTTCGTTATAAATTTATTGAAATAAAAGTTTGGTTTTAGGGAAAGATCCTTTAATGGGCTCGAGCTACGCCTTATTTTCATCCCCCCTAAAATAGACATAAAATTTGGAATTATCAGAGGAGCAGATTTTAAATCAGGGGAGCAGATTTTAAATGCACAGAAACAACACAAAAATAGGTACACTTTCATCCCAATAACTCCGTGCATTTAAAATCTGCTCCCATGCACTCTTACATACAGAAACACAACTAATAAAAAACACCTTTTTAAAATTAAAATGATCACCTATAAATCTAACAACCCCCAAAAAAGCAGGAAAAAATATTATAAACTCACCACAACTCAAGACAGCATACAACAAAAAACCAACATCCCTATTCAACACATTAACACACATCACATAAAAAAACATTTTACCCAAACACAAACGTCTGATCACTTCAATCAATATCTTA
>JABUQX010113043.1:25000-32849 GCA_015478945.1 Trachelipus rathkii | reverse complement strand
TTTTGCTCTTTACCGTGTGCACTTGTAAACGATAATATGATAATAGTTGGACGTTCACAGAGATTTGAGTAGTGAAACCCCCCCTGGAATCGTTCCGGTCTGTGGTGCCTCCTTTTCATCTTTCCTGCTAACTGCTGTTCGTTCGGACACTGCCTTTTGCCTCTTGTGATCCAAACTATATTAATCTTCCTCTCTTGACTCTACTAAGCCCCACTTGCACACGTCTGGCAGCTTCAGCCTGAGGAGATTGTCAACTGTCAAGATTGGCTGGGGAACATTGGCGGGTTTTTCTGTTTTTTTTTGCTTGAATGGGTTTTATTCTTCCTCCCCTCTGCTTAAAAAAGAGGTGGCCTACGGCCCCGTGAGGGGTAGGTTTAATTGTTGCCTGTTTTTAAAATTTAAAACTAAAAAGAAAAAAAAAAAAAAAAAAAAAATAAATAAAAAAAAAAAAAAAAAAAAAAAAAAAAAACAAACAAAAAAAAAAAAAACAATAAAAAAAAAAAAAAAAAAAAATAAAAAATAAAAAAAAAGAAAAATAAAAAAAAAAAAAAAAAATTAAAAATAAAAAAAAAAAAAAAAATAAAAAAAAAAAATAAATAAAAAAAAAAAAAAAAAAAAAAAAAAAAAAAAAAAAAAAAAAAAAAAGTATTAATTATTTCACTATATATTATTATTCTTTATTATCTTACTTGTTCTGAAATGTCCAGATGGGAATAAAAAATAATAAAGAAAAAAAAGAATCTTATAATCTACCAATTCCTTACTACAGATATAAAGCTGTTAATAAACTATAGGTTCTTATTAACTCCTCTCTTAAATGTGACTTGAACAAGGTAATGTGTGTGATAATGAAATTTAATAATATATATAAATAATGGAATAAATAAATCATTGATTTATATGAATTATTATTAAATACCTAAGGAAAAATAAGGGTATGCGAATAAACAATTCGTCACTCACACTCTCGAATAACACTTGAACTGAATTCCTTGTTTGAAAAAGTTATTAAATTTATATCATGTTCATCTTAAATACCTAATATAGGAAGGGTATATAAATTATTTTTTATAATGATATAGGGAAAAGTAGCTTTTTTAATTACTCACATCATAGAAAGAAAAAGACCCTTAATTTTATCTCCAAATTCTATAGGAATTTGATGATGCTTGAGTGTGTTATACTTTGAGTAATGTATGTGTGTATTATGTATGTAGCTAGTATGTATGTATGTATGTATGTATGTATGTTATGTATTTATTATGTATGCTATGTATCAAGATATCAAGGATGCGGAGTGTTTCCGCTTGTTGTTTGTATTTTATTTATGCATCGGGTGTGCTTGAATAATACCTTCTTTAGAATTCTTAATTTGAACCAAGAACAAACACTTGAATTACTAAGAAATTATTATTATTATATTATTATTTATTATCTATTATTATTATTATTATTATTATATTTTATTATTATTTATTAATTATTGATTATTATTTATTATGTACCTATACTCTTATTACAATAGATATCGCACCTATATTAATTACTTATTATTATTATTATTATTATTATTATTATTATTAAAGAAATATCAAGGCTGCAAAATAAAGAGCAATTTTAATAAAATATCTTCAAATATTCTTTCAAAAATTTTAACTACTTTAATTAAAATACTTCTAGATGATCCTCGACACTTGAAAATATTAATGTAAACAATTAAAAATCATTATTATTTATATATTGATTATTATTATTATTATTATTAGATATTATTATGTATTATTATATATTTTAATTTGATTATTTATGTATATTATATTATTCTTTTCTATTTTTTCCATTTTATTTTTATAACGCCTTTTTCTTGCAGGTTTCGTCCCCCATTTCAACTCTCCTAATGACAGAAAAATTTTGCCCTTCATAAGAGATTTAAGCAGCTTAAGATTACGACAGCTGTTACTATTAAAACCCAATCTCAATGACTTACACATCACTACAAACATCTGCACACATGTCACTGCATTCTTTTTTACATACATTTCAAGTCCGCGAAGGGTTCGAGCATCCTGAGTGATTCGAGCAGAAATGGAGTGTGTATCAAGCTTTGATGACTTGACTCTCTTTTGCACCTGCATAATCCTTTATCGAAGGAAAAATGCAATTCGATTTCACCTGATATATTCTCCCTACTCATGGAGGCAGGGAACCTACTATAAGGATATGCCTCGAATATTATATATATAATATATATATATATATATATATAATATATACTTATATATATATATATATATATATATATATATATAGATTAGTAATATATATATATATATAATAACTATATAACATATATATATAAATATAGAAATATACATTTTTTCTTTTGCTAAAAAAAATAAAAATAAAAGAAAATAATAAAAAATAATAATATAATATAAATATAATAAATAATGCAATATTCAAACAAAATATAAATAATAATAAAAATATACAATATATAATATAATATATATATACATACACAAAACTATAAATATACATATATCATACATGTCCTGAAAATTTGATATATACTATACTAAATATCAATAAAATAATAAAAATATAATAATATATAAATATAATATAAATGAAAAAAATTATAAATAAAAATATATTAAATATAAATATATAGTGTAAGACTATAATTGAAAGATTTTAAAAGACAAAGTAGAGGCCACCGCTCAATAAGAGAGGCTAGTATTGGGGACGGTTGATATATACGGAAGACTTGCATTTTCTGAGACGTACTGAAAAGATTCAGCGCGATATTTTCCTCAGTACAGAGTGGCCCAACCTAGATCAGGTAGAAATAACGTGTTTTGGTCTCCGGCGGATTTTATTCTCAAATTGTGCATGAAAAAAAACGGAACTAACGAGCTTGGGTAAAATTTTTATTTTGAAACCAGAGGAAATCAATCAGCATTTCGGAGAACGGAGAAACTACTTAAAAATAAAGTGACGGGGATAAAATGTGCTGAACCGGTAAAAAGTTTTTATTGGAATCAACAGATTCACAAAGATGCCAGACGATAATCGTGAATATAACACCACGTACGGCTGCCTAATATACTACTACAAACAACACAAACACGAAAAAACATTGTTGAAAGTCGCTCGATTTAGTCGCGCTCATGACTGTAGACTAACAATATGGAGATGTCTGATTGAACTAAATATTTAAATTTTACGCGGTTATCAGTCAATATTTAACTTTGAGAAGATTTGAAATGCGTCTTAGTGTCACGCAAAAAATTCATATCCCAAAAATTCCAAAGTATTACACAAACACGACTCTTCCTCACAGAAATCAAATCACCCTTCCTACCATTTCTCATTTTCTCCGTCACCCCAAATTTACCTATCCATTCCTTTTTTCATCACCTATCCAACCATTTAGGGATCACCACCACACAATCACAATCCGAATCTCCCTACTTCACCCATCTAAAATATCAATTCATATTATACTCAGAAAAGTCGCACTCCCTCACATCAGCTCAGAATGGACCAATATGTTACAACCACAATCCCTTGACATTTTCAAAATAATTTAACATTAAAATTCTAATACTCAACACAAACATAAAATTCAACCATAGCTCTCAGATGCAACTCCTCTATCCTACTCTCTATTCTCTCCAGAAACCACGGAGCGCACACATTATCAAAACCACAAACAACTTCATCTTCATCCACGATTTCCTTTCATCATTTAGTTCAGTCACTTGGAAAAAATCAAATTTACCACTTTCGAGAAATTACATCCATCACTCTCTCTCTCTTCTACCGTCGATATATTTATATCCATCTTGACAATTTCATATTACCCAAACTCGATTTTCATTGCAGTTTCGGCCGGAAAGATAACTAGGTCGCTACACGGTGATCCACGACACCATGTCCAGAGCTTTGCAATAGAATACCTAGCAAGATATAAGTGGTATATAAGAATTAATAATTTTACGACACGACTTCCCCTTTAGTCGCCTTCTATGACACGCGAACATACGCTGTGGGCAATCTTTCCCCTTCCACACACAGGGATATACGGTAATGTCTGTAAGGTGTCTGGGAAGAGGAGTGTGTATATAAGGAAAAAAGAAAAGGCGAACCATTGGGCACTGAAGTGCAAAGAAATACCCTACACACCATAAACCCAATAGAAGTACTTCCTTCGAGCTCAAGTGCGCTACTCTACCTATAATAAATATAATATTATATATATATATATATATATATATACAATATATATATATATATAAATTATATATATATATATATATATATAAATATATATAATATATATATATAATATAAGTATATATCAATATATATATATATTATACTATAATAGTAATATAATATAAATTTATATATGATTATATATTAGTATAATAGTTATATATATATAATAATATATATATATATATTAATATAATAAATATAAATATAATAATATATATATTATATATATAATATATATATATATATATACTATATATATATATAATAATATATATTAATATATATTATAATATATTATAAAAATATAATATAGATAGTTATGATTTTACACAGGGCTCGAACACAATGAAATTACAGAAATACCCGAAAATCCTTTCCCTCCATATCAATTATCTGCAAAGAATGTAAGATATTTTATGCATTATTATATCTATTATTCTTATTTTTGAATAAATAAATTTAAATGAGTCCTAAGTATGTATATTTTGTTAGTTAATAGGCCTATGTAATTGAGTTAATGTGTCCTATACATATAAACCTCTGTTCTCTATAAAGTTTCATAGGCCGACTTAAAAGGAAAATTGGGAACCTCTTAATTTTCCTGATGACATCTCTGATAGCTATTTGCACCGTAAGAATGAATCTAGTGAAATCTTATCTTCATCTATCATCTTTTGACTCATTGTTCTCGCGTGAGATCTTAGATGATGTCGCGAGACAAATGATAGCTTTCATAAATCTTTCACAAGCTGTGATTATAGACTTCTCTTTTCATTATCTATCCTTCTAGTCTGATTTCCCTTCTGTATCTTCTATATAGTAGTTGTTTACACGGTTCCAATATACCTTTATTTATCAAAGTGGTGTCTATTCCCAACTCTTTTTACTACTGCTCAACATAACACAGTGCCGGATTTAGCGTTTGAGGGGGCCCTAAAGCTATTGTAAAGGTTAAAGTGGAGCCCCTTTATATATAATAATATATATATTATAAATTATATATTATAAAATATAATAATAATATATAATATATATATAAAATATATATATATATATATATATAAATATAAATACTATAAAAATAATATATATATATATAGTATATAAATTATATTAGTATATATATAGATATATATAATATATATATAATAATATATATGATACATAATCTCTTACGCCTGTTAATCAAAAGCGAAAAAAGTTTAAAATAATTGTTAGAAAAAATATTAAAATTTATTGAGGGAATAGAAAAAGTAACAGTAGTTAACACTAAAAACATTTACAATAAAAAGTGTTAACACAGAAATCACAACTATCAGACAGGATTTATTCATTTACTGTGAAAAAACCAATCGTTTTGTCTGACTTTTCAGCAAGACGTAAGTACGATAAGAATTTAGTTTACAATATTTTCAAATTAATAAATAAATAAACAATCCAGCCCTGGACACGCTCAAACAATAAATATATTTTGAATCAGGAGACCCAAAACATACTTATAAAGGTAAAAATAAAATAGAATAATAATAATTAATCATTTATTGAAAAAAAGAGGCAGCATCATTGACGTACGTTTGGCTGAAAACTTTGCAATATAAACTCAGATAAAAATTTACGATCGCTGGCAGACAAACGTGGAGTGGGCGAGAGGGAGAGAGAGATAATTTAGGGTATCTTAATTCTTAATTTATAAATATACGGACTATATATTATAAATATGTCTTCAACAAAATTTTATTGATAAAGATGATAAAATGAATGTATATATATATATATATAATATATATTATATATATATATATATATATATATATAATATATATATTATATATATAAAATATATAATAATATATAATATTAAATATTATATAATATATATAATAGTAATATATAATATATATATATAATATATATATATAAATATATAATATATATATATAAATATATATATATATATAATAATATATATATATATATTTAGTAATATATAATATATATATATTGCCCGATTAGGAGGTTTATTAACTTTATTTTATATATTTTTCTTTTATTTATATCGTTCGATCTAAATTTTTGGGGACCCCCTATACCTCGGGGCCCTAAACTATAGCTTCTTTAGCTTATAGGTAAATCCGGCCCTGCTCACTAATGACACTTCCCCCACCTGTTCATTCATCCACTTAAATGATTTCATCCACCTTTCATTATTCCTTTCATTTTATAAGAAGTTCGTTCCTTCAGAAAATAAAAGGTTGGAGGATGCTAGGATGGAGGCCTTGGAGTAAACAAATAATGATCTTTTTCATACTTCTAATTAGGGTAGTGAAAACATGGTTGTTGAATAGTAAAACAGCAAAAAAAAAAGAACGAGATGATATTCTAATTAGGGTAGTGAAAACATGGTTGTTCTCAATGCTTCAAAAACTCAGTTCCTCAATCTTTCTACTCAACCCAATCTTCCAACACAATTACATCTTCGAAAACTTACAACTTAAACCTTCGTCTGTCCTTTATATATTTGGTCTTTCTTTTTTCTCGAGATGTTTCTTGAATCGAAACACTTGATTTCTCTTACTAAATAATCTAAGTTGTTAGGTGTTTTTTTTTGCTTCTTTGAAATATCTTCACTCCGTCTCAGCTGCTTGCTCTTTATGCGTGTGTTATTCCCCCGTTATGGAGTATGCATCACATATCTGAGGTGGTGTCAATTATACTGAACCAGCTACTTATTTTTTCCTCCAATTGGTGGATTTAATGTGGACCTCCGGTTCTTACCTGCCAGAGGAGACAAAATAAATATTATTAGAAATATATATAAGAAGAATAATCTATATATATATTATAGAGATATATATAATATAACTATATATATAATTATATTAAAATAAGTATATATATATTATTATATAAATATATATATATAATAATATATATATACTAATAATAATATTATATAATATATATATATAATATATATATATATATAGATAAGTTGACTGGGAAATCGAACCCTCAGAACGAAGAAAAAGTGGAGTTGCACGTCAGTAAAGAGAGTGTTCTGAAACGAAAGGAAGGTAGGTTTGAGAGCGAGAAGAAAGGAGACATTAATAGGAAGTGAATGGCTGGGTTTTTGTGAGGGGCATGGATTGCGAGGCTGGCCCAAAGAGAACCCTACATGACGCAAAGAATCACAATGGGTTCTGTCGTCGTATGTGGAACATTTAGGAAAATTTTTGACTGCGACGGGCTATCGTATTTAAGGCTATGAGGAGAGTATTGGGGGGGGAGTTCCTTACTGATCTTAACGTCAAATGTTCTCTCTTCACTATTCATGTTTCCTATTTACCGTTGCGACCTCACTTAGAATCTGGGGGTCAAATTGGAAAGAAATAAAAGAACATACGGACAATTTTTAAAAAAATATATTTCTTGTATATATATATATATATATATATATATATAATAGTATATATATATATAATTAATATATATATAAATATATATATAAATTTTACAGTGATTCTAAGCAATAATGAATCACAACCAATAAGATGATAAGGCA
>JABUQX010113043.1:7500-12500 GCA_015478945.1 Trachelipus rathkii | reverse complement strand
ACCAAACCATCTAAACGTACTTCATTATCTCTCATTTATCCTTCTTCAGATACCCACCAACTTCTAATTCGTTCATTGCCTCAATTTTATCAATTCTTTTTCACACCTAACACCCCCCCAAGATTGTCCCTCTGAAACACATTGGGCTTTAGATCTATATCTCTTATTCTAGACCATAGGTCTCAACTATTATACATTAAACATGGTAACAACATACCCTCAGTAGACCCTAGCGCCCAAGACTTAGTTCCTTTACATCCACCAACAATTTAATTTCACCCAGCCATCTCCTGCCATTACAACTTTCCTACTCACAGCTTGTCATCACCTTTCCCTTTTCATTCAACAATATACCTAATATTTAAGGGCTCAGACACTGGGTTCCATGCTGCCCCTCTAAGCATAATTTTACAATCGAGGACGTCCTCTCAACTCAACAACCATTACCTTACCTATCTACGTTTACTTTCAAACCCTCCTTTACACACCCTGGCAAACTCTCTACCAATCGCTTCTCAAACCTTTCAGGATTCACGCAAAAAAACAAATCAACTGCATATAATAGATAGGGCAGGCTCCACTCTCTCTCATTTGCCTATCATTCTAACACATTTCTCCAGCCACCACACTTCTAATCTTTCATAACCCATCTATAACAATTGAATATCTAAGGAGGACATAACACATCCCTGCCCACTCCGCTATAATATTAACCAAATCACTCTTCGACACCATTTAAATTCTTACACACGCTTCACTATCGCCAATACATACTTCTAATTCCATTTCAGAAGCCTTCACAACACCATAATAGCACAGCACCTGCCCTAGAGTTTCCCTATTAATCTATCATAACGCCTGTTGCATAACCATAAAAATGAAATACAATTATTCTTCTTCTCCCTCAATTTTCCTCAATCATTTGTTTCAATGTAAAGATGTGATCCACACATCCTCTAACTCCAAAACGCACTTGTCTTCACCAATCATTCCTTCAGTCACTCGACGCACTCTTATCGATTAGAAAAAACCAGCATATATGCTTCCTACAACAACTCAATAAACTACATTTCCCTATAATTCCCTCCACGTTACCCTTTATCTCCCTACCCTTATATATGGTACTATTACTGCTCTCACTCCCAACCCCGGAACTATACCCATAAACTCTTTTGTTACACAACTTTCCTAAATCCAAATTCAATCACCATCCTCGTCTCCGTTTTTGATCATTTCACACCAGTAATTTCATCTATACCTGCAGATTTTCCATTCTTCAACTTTCTAACTTTACCCATAACTCTTCTTACTAATGACCTCATCCCCAAAATATATATTCCTTCTTGCACCATCAAACCCACACACACTCACTATCACCTCTTCATTATTGTCAATGTTATGAAGATTTCGAAGTATTCCTTCACACTCCCCTTCACATGCCATTTCCATCAGTTTACGACAGCATCATCCCTTTTCATGATTCTAAGGCAGATTTCCCCTTATTCTCAGTCTAACTTTATATATAATTTAACCATACATTTTTCATAATAATATATTTACATATAATTTTACATCCTTTGAAGTGGGATACTGTTGTTGAATGCATGATACCTCTATGTGGATTTGATTTTTTTCTATTACACAGAGATTGAAGTAGTAATATTATTATTATTTATTATTATATTATTATTATTATATTATTATTATTATTATTATTAATTATTATTTTACATTATTATCTTATTATTATTAGTACTTTATTTTTATATTTTTTTTTTTTTTTTTTTTTTTTTTTTTCTAAAGGGTAGAGTGAAGAATCAACTCGTATTGATTCTTATCGAGTAAGACTAACCCCAAACACGCCGTCCTCCATCTTCCCCACATTCCCTTAGTAAATATCTAAAAAAAACTTCAAAATTATCATTCCAATTAATCTGTCGTAATGAATCGGAATAAATGTTAATATAGAAAGTTTTTAATTTTTCAATGATCTGTTAACATAGCAATATCTAACAATACTTGATCTATCTAACCTACTAAACTATGATAAAACGATAACATTACAAGTACCCTTACTCTAAAAGTGGTAACTAACCTACATGCTCAACAAATTTTTATCCGCTAACACCCTTTTCCATCATACAAAGCCTTGGTTATATAGTAATATCAAACAAACTAACAAATTTTAAATAAACTAATTATCTAACATATTGAACTACGAATAACTGCTACATAACCTCAAATTTTCTAACGTTATAAAGCCAATATAACAATACCTGATCTAATTAATAACACAACGTAACATACTACCCTAACGTACCTTAAGTATAAATAGAAGATACCATTTGCAAAATAAAGTCATTATCAATCCAAATTCACTAAAATACTGGACCTAAGCCTAATCAGCATAACCACATCCCACAGTACATCTTATAAAATTTGTAAATTAACATTTGTTTGTAATGTAATGAAAAACCGTTATAAAATACATTCCTGACAAATCATTACCGTTACTATAAATTTCGAATTCTTAGTACCTTAGCGTATTTTAAAATAAATCATTCAAAAAACATATGCGAGACTTGAACATTGCACAACACATCTAACCTACTAATTATTATTATTTTATTATTATTATTTATTATATTATTTATATATTAAATATTATTATTATATTTATTATTATTATTATTATTATTATTATATTATTATTATTGTTTAGGGTAGAGTAATTCCCACTCATGAATCTAAGCAACAATGCAAAACACATAAACCGCCCTCCCCACATCCCCGTAATATATATATATATATATATATATATATATATAATATAATAATATATATATATATATAATAATAATATATATATACTAATATATAATAACAATAAAAAAAATCAAACGGAAAAAAATTTTTTTGTAAATAAATTCATACAAAATGAGAAGATGCCAATAATTACTTCTTCCTGCGTCGTAACACACAACGGTCGATGCTAGAGAAAAACTAAAACATTTTTGGAATCTGCATATAAAACTGAATAAAACACAATAAAAAAATCAGAACATACAAAAAAAAATCTTTTTTTTAATTGTTCAATAAAGCACTGTATAATAATATAATATAATAATAATATAATATATAATATAATTAAATAATAATAATAATAATAATAATAATAATAATAATATAATAATAATAAATAATAATATAAATAATAATAATATATAATAATTAAGATATATTTAGTTTAGTGGTGTGTTTGGTGTTGCTGCTTAGAGTTAAAACGAGTTATAGTATATTTAATTTTGTTAAGTCAATCTTAATTGGATAAAAAATAATCTAGAACCGAAAATTCGTTTCGCTCACAACCACGAAGTTCTCGTCAGGAAGTTTATAATCTTGCAAGTTGAAACAACTTTAAACTTTGATTTAAAGTTAAACAAGTCTAAGTTAATCTTTGACTTTCAATTTTATTTAATGTGAAACTTTTATTAACACTTTCGTTTAGTATTTGTTAGTAATTAGCAAGTAAACTTGAGGTATTTATGAAGTTACAATCATAATTAGTTTCTAAATATAAAGGATTAAATTAAAATTCAACTGAGTTAGCAGGATCTTCATTTCTGTATTTTTTAAATTTTACAAGAACTTTTTATTTTCAATTATAAATTGCAATCTGCTGAACAGTAAGTTATAAACTGTTTCAATCACTAAATGTGTTCGGATATATATATATATAATATATATATATTATATATATATAATATATATATAAATATATATATATATATATATATATATATATATAATATATATATATATATATATATATATATATAATATATATATTATATATATCTTATATATATATATACTGTATATATATTATATATATATATCATATATATAATATATTTTATATAAATCTAAAAAATTTTACATATTTATATATATATATATATATAATTATATATTATATATCTATATTCCACTTATATTGCGATTAGTAAAATTTGCTTTTAAAGTAATGAGAGATTTATTCTTTAAAATCAAACTTTAAACTTGTTGCGGTTCTTTTAAGTAGAAACATTCAGTTTATATAAGCAAGCAAAAATAAACTACTTTGAAAGCCGAACGTTCTGCTGTAGACTCGGAATAACATTCCTTGCCAAAAGAAGAAAATTTTTCTTTTTCTTTTTCTTTTTTCTTTTTCTTTTTCCTTCTTCTCTTCTTCTTCTTTCTTCTTCTTCTTCTTCTTCTTCTTCTTTTCTTCTTCTTCTTCTTCTCTTCTTCTTCTTCTTCCTTCTTTCTTCTTCTTCTTCTTCTTCTTCTTCTTCCTTTTCTTTTTCTTTTCCTTTTTCCTTTCTTCTTCTCTTCTTTTCTTCTTCTCTTCTCCTTCTTCATTCATTCTTTCTTCTTCTCTTCTTTCTTCTTCTCTTCTTTCTCTCTTGCTTTTCTTCTTCTTCTACATTCTATTTTTCTTGTCTGTATTCTGTTTTCGACTTCCTTTTTTTTTTTCTTTTTTTTTCCTTTCTTTTCTCTTGGTTCTTTTCTTCTTCTCTTCTTTCCTTCTTCTCTTCTTCTTCTTCTCTTCTTTCTCTTCTCTCTTCTTTCTTCTTTCTTCTTCTTCTTCTTCTTGCTTCTTCTTCTTCTTCGTATTCTCATGTGATATCATTATTAACGTCAATTGTGGCGAAGATTTCGAGTTTCGAATTCCTTCTCCAATTTGAAGAATTTTTGTTCTTTATTAAATATGTGCTTGTGAAAAATTCCGTGTAATATTAGCACCGAACAACTGTTAGAGTCAGAAGATATTTTGGCAGCTTCCATCCAGATTTTCCTCCTCCGAAACATGTTCTCTTCATCCTCCTCAGATCATCTTTAATAAAAAGAGATAAATGATGCATCCATTCTTCCCGATTCTTATTCCGAAGAAACATTTTCTTTTAAAAATAGGCAAATTTTTCTGGGTTTATTCGATTCATATATATTATATATAA